>CAJNIZ010003319.1:9600-23914 GCA_905231905.1 Symbiodinium pilosum | reverse complement strand
TAGGGTTGAAGGTTTAGGGCTCATGGTTTAGGGTTGAGGGTTTAGGGTTTAGGGTTTAGGGGTAGGTTTTAGGGTTTAGGGTTTAGGGTTTAGGGCCTAGGATTTAGGGTTTAAGGTTTAAGGCCTAGGGCTTAGGCTTGGCATACAGTAGGGCTTCGGGTCAAGGTTTATGCACAGGGATACACCGGGATGTATAGGGTTTTGGGTGTGTGGGGTTAAGGGTTAGATCTCGTGGCCGCTTGGTATACTTGGAGGATGTGTTAGCTCAGCAAGTCTACGGAAAAACAGGGGCAATCGCGTTTGCACTAGACTTATTGGGGATAGACGTGTTCAAGCTAAGGCGCTCAGGGTTGAGGAATTGGGGCTTAGCATGAAAATAGCCCCTAAGCCCTAAACCCTAAACTCGAAATACTCCAAACCTCATCGTGGGGCTAAGGATGTTAGGGTTGAAGAATGGGGGTTTAGGGCTAGGCGCTTAGGGGTGAAAACCTTTCGGCACTTAGGGATTGGTGTTTAGGGCTTAGGGGCTTAGGGAATCATGCCATCAACATCCAAGGCACGCATTTGCTAGCTGCCAGTGATGAGAGCGGGGGTGATTAAACAAGCACGAGGCGGAGAAATCTTGGAAGTTGCAGCAGTTGTATAATCTACCTTGGGTACTGCTCCCCCCCCCCAGTAACAGTCTATATTACGGGTCCTATTAAGGGCTATATATAACCATATTACAACTATTATCCAACTGTTACTCAGGGGGGGCAGTACCCAAAATCTACCCCACATCGTGGTGTCAGATTTTTTTGGGAGAGTGGGTTAGGGCTGTATCATTCTGATCAAGGCTGCTTTCTGGCTCACATCCATCTAAGCACCTTGTTTGAATCCTTGAACGCTGGAGAACGTTGGACCTTGAAACTCGGAACTAGACCCCAAACCCTAAGATCCTAAACCTTAAGCTGGGTTGGCCTTTGGGATACTCAAATATTATCCCTAATTGGTTTCATAAGGACCCTATATACTAGTAATTTTCAAAGGGTTGCAAAGGCCAACCAAGCAAGGCTTCAAACCTTGAAGCCCAAATTCTTGACACATTGAACCCTAAATTCTTGGCAGATGCATGAGCATGCTGGAAACTGAGATCTCCCATGTATTGCATTTCTCACCCCAAATCTTTAGTATGACCCTTACTATGGGGACACTCAAACGAGATCCCCTGGTTTTTGAAAACCCTGAACCCTCATCCTTATAAGCCCTCAGACATAATATGTATGTATATGTATATATATATATATACGCGTGCGTATATCCCCCCTTTATCTCCCCATAAAACTACCAGAAACCTTTGAAGTTGCACATGTGTCATTGGAGGGCACCTAATCTTTGGAAGCCCAAGCAGCTATAGTCTAAACTATCTAAAGTGGGGTAGGGGGATTATTTAAGGGACCATCATAGGGGTTATCCCGAAAATACTTGGAGTTTAGACCCTGAAACCTTAATCCCTAAACCCTAAACCTCTAGGGGTTATTCAGGGAGCTACTAGGAGTTTAGGCTAGACCTGAACCCCAAAAGTGTGTAAAATAATTGCCTTTTGGGCTAGATTTGGGCTATTCTTCTATCTACTCTTGGGGTCCAGGTAGACTCCAAAACCTAAACCCCTAAACCCTAACCCCTAAACCCTAATCCCTAAACCCAAAACCCTAAACCCTAATTCCTAAACCCTACATACCCGAGCTGAGGAGAAACCCCAGCTCAGACTCATCTTCAGGGCAGCTGTTCTCAAATTTGTACGTATTTTGATGTGTTCAGGGTTTAGAGACTAGGGTTTAGGGTTTAGGGTTTAGGGTTTGGGGATTCAATAGGTTCAGGGTGTAGGGATTCAATAGGTTTAGGGTTTAGGGATTCAATAGGTTTAGGGTTTAGGGTTTTAGGGTTTATACAGATATGAGGGCATGTATGGGATTTAGGACGTAGTGGATCGTGGCGGTTTAAGATCTACCTTATTCTGTGTTTTTAAGTATTTACTCTCTGTATGTATGTGTGTTTTTTTGTGGTGTACCCGTAGGGTTGAGAGGGCTTGAAGTTTCGCGTATTGCGAGAGTTGGGTGTTTAATTAGGAGGTTGGGGATGTTTGGAGTTGGGGTTTGGGGTCAGAGTATTAGAGGGTAACAATTCCATATGAATGGGAGTTAACCATTCTGTGTCGTTTTCTACGAAGCTGGACGCGTCAGCGAACAGATTTACTTAGCTTTAGATTGAAGAACCATAAGCCATAAGAACCCCAAACCTCTGAGCCTGAACTCTCCCTCTATCTCTCTGCCTAAAATTTTATATACATATTCCAATGAAAGGCGCCTTTGAAGCGAAGGACTACCACATATCTCCGGTGTCGTCTTCTGATTTAAGCACCTGCCTACAGTAATCCCGCTAAGCTCTTCCTTAATGAAGATGTTCTGGGGAGAACAAGGGCCCCTAGGGTTTAGGGTTTTAGGGTTTTAGGGTTTCAGGGTTTAGGGAACAACTAACGGGAAACCGTGGAAGGAGGGTAGTCTGGGTCAGGGTGGTAGGGGCACCCATGAATTGAGGGCTTAGGGTACACGAATACACCCTCAGCCCCACACCCTATAGGGTTTACGCGCTTAAGGCCTAAACCCTAAACCCTGAACCCTGCAATGACACATGTCTACAAGTTTTATCCTGTATCCTTTTAGTACCTCCTTGGAACTTAGCTTGAACCTTAGACCCTTAACCTTTTGGGGTTCCTTTATACTCCTATTATAGGTACCTAAGGGTTAACCCTTAGTAGGGGTCCTAAGTGCCACGTAGGTACCCACGAAGGGATGAGATGCACGTATCAGTACTATCCCAACCAGGGTTTACGGTTTATGGCTAAGGCTCGGGCATCCTTTTCCTCCTATTACCCAAAGGGTCCATGTAGCTATATGGTAGATACTTGGGCCTTAAAGTAGGTATATGGGAGCCCTTGTGGGCCCTAAGTATATACCATATAGCTACATGGACCTTTTGGGTTATCCATAGAGCAGTAACCCTGAACGCGTATCTGACCAGTGCCTGAGTTGCTGTCGAAGAACTTAAGTTACCACAACATGGGTATGTGTGGATATGTCGTACATGATAGGGTTGCCTCATTATACTAGCTTAGTTAAAGTTACTTTAAAGCAACCCGGGTTCCTAATGAAACAAGGCCCTACATCAGCCCCTGTTTGACGTACTATGACGAGGGGGCCCTGAGAGCATGGGTTAGGTCATGCACTCCAGCAATTTGTGGAATGGTCTTGGTTGGATACTGCCCCCACTCTGTAGTAGTTGGATAATATGTACAATAAAGTTACGTATGGCCTTTAATATGACCTCTAACATAGACTGTTACAGTGACACTGCACCTAAAAGTCTTGCCCTAAACCTGAAGCATTTTAACTTCATGTTTTGGGTTGTTTGGGTCGTTTTGGGTGATTGTGCTTGTGTTAGGCAACATCTCTTTCGGGAGTCTCTCAAAACAAGCCCCGTGTAACCGCTTGCTAAAACCCAAACCTGTCTCTCCCTGGAGCCCCTGGACCACCCTGCCTTTGAGAAACTCCCGTTTGTCTGTGCGGCTGCTGAGCAGCAGCTCAGTTTACGCCGGAACCCCCAAAAATGTAAGAATTGTATCAACCTATACGTGTGTATATAGTATAGATATCTGCAGGAATATATATATATATACACACACACGCATGTTTTAGCAAATATGATGGCAAGGAAGCCGCACGACCAATAACCGTTTTAGGGGTGTTGACGGCTCTGCAAAGAACCCTAAACCGTAAACCCTAAAAACCTAAACCCTAAACCCTAAACCCGTTTTAGGGTTGTTGATGGCTCTGCAAAGGTGACAGAGAATCTCAAAGATGGTGCTGTCGGCCATTACCGATTCGGCCTTCACTACACAACAAGGTACACCGGAGATAAGCAGGGTTTAGGGTCAAGGGTTTAGCAACGCCTCGGTATGGAAAATCCCAAGTTTGCGTTATAATCGTTTTAAGCTTCAGTTTCAGGGCGTTACAACTTTTTAAAGCTCCAGTTCCATGTAACCCACCAAAAGCACTAGTCTGATTATTTGGGCATCTACGCTCAATCCTTACATGTTCCTGTAAAAACGTTTTTCCCGTTTCGTTGTTGATTCGATGTTTCATTCGATTCTCCATAACTATACACCCTAAGCCCTAAACCCCAAACCCCAGAACCCCAAACCCTGTATGTGAAGCCCTAAATCCGAGGGTCAAGTAACAATGTCCTGAAGCTAATTATGATTTTTGTTCATTATAGATCCACTTAGAACCATAGGGCTTAGGGTGGACATAGGCCTTTCTGAAAGGGGCCCACCACCATATGACAGAAACAGGACATTCGTGAAACCTTTCCCCGTACAGTAACGGTTACCACAAAAGGTAGTAGGAGGTGTAACACCTAAACCCTAAACGCCCCGTAATAATCCCTTTACGCACAGTTACTGTCAGTGGATATGGGCCAAAATCTGCTTTAGATTCCGACTCCCAACCTAATACCAGGGAGCATCTCAACAACTGGTAGTTGCCATAACCAGTACAGTAGTTTCCATGAATAGGAGGATCCCAATATAAACCCAAAATACGACAATCTTGCTAAAAAAGGTACATCCAAACAGGTGCCCCAAGTTAGGGAAACCCTTGTATTTTGCAAGTTCCTACACATATCTGGGTGGGCTATGGACTACAAGGCCAGCTAAGGCAAGTGTAAGGTGGCTTATAGCCCAGGTATGAGGACTTCGTAGTCCCATGAGCCTCCAAGTATGTGGCACAATGGAATGGTGGAGAGCCATTCGGTCAAGGGTTTCAGGGTTGCACGTTTTCGGTTATAGCCTTAAGCTGGTAAGGGTCCTTTTCAAGGTGTGTGAGTGAGTGTGGAGGAAGATGTGGGGGTTCAGGACCTTCAACTCTGAGCCAACTGCTTTTTTTGGCCGTCCAACCCCCTAAAACGACTGTTGCTTTAGAAGGGGTGAGAGTGTACATCGAGATCATAGTAATAAGTATAGGGATTCGAGTTTTCGCGGTAGAGTGCATACAGGCGAAGCTGCTTGCAGCTCCACGCGCGAGTTTTTTTCAGCTGGTCACGTCGCAGGTTCATTGTTGCCTATCCGACGTGCTTACGTTTTGTTCGAGGTGCAGCTACAGTGCTCTGCGGAGGTCGCAGTCTGTTGTCGCCCTAACCGTAAGTCGACCTTCCGCAAAGGTGATCAGGAAGCTGCTAGACCTGAAGCCTGACGTGCTGCGGTGCGTCATCCGCTCGCTGCCTTTGTACACCTTCAAAGATTGCTAGCTGGTGCTAATTTTTGTCCGCTCTCGAACCTCACAGGCCTGGTGGCGCTGAAGGATCCTTGTTCCAGAAGCGCACAGTCGCAGACGTGGTGAAGGCTCGCGAGGCCTTTCTTTTTGAGTTCTGCTGCGGATTGGCTTTCTGCTTTCTTCGTAGTTTCTGAAGTGGTTCTCCAAGACGGCTATTGGGTCGTCGTGCCGGAGACCTGCGACGACTGCCGCCTGAGCCGCCGCGAACTTGGCAACTTGTACAAGGTTGACTGCGCGGTTGCTGATTTTTTCCAGTTGCGTGAAGTTACCCTGGCGCCTGGCACGTTTCTTGGCGTGCTGGTCCGGGAGGACAACACCTTCTGCTCTCCGTTGAGCACAAGTAGCAAAATTCGCCGCCTAGAACCCCAAACCCTATACCCTAAAACCTAGCTTCTAAACTAAGCCTCAAACCCACTCTAAGCCCTAAACTTGACCAAGTCTCGGCAGGTTCGACCAGGTTGTGGTTCGAATTTGCCGCGCGCGCAAATGGATGGTGCGAGATGTCCTGCTACTTGCCATGAAACAGGATTAGGGTTTAGGGTCTTCTGTAGGGTTTAGGGTTGAGGTTGTGAGACGTACTTCTTCCAAAATAAAGCCATACTACTGGGGTTGTTCTAAATGTCCTTGTAAACACGGGACCACTGAGAATACACGCCCTCAAAAGGGGACCCTAAACAAACAGAAAACCTATGTTATGTCAATTTTTTGCAAAGGTGTTTTGAACAACTACCACATAACACGTCCGTATGCTGTACTCCAAAAATTTTCAGCCCCAACATTAGCATGCGTGATACGGGCAATGAAATTCTGAGGCTACAGCTTTCCAAGCAAAGTGCCAAGGTTTTGATCATCAGAGTAAGAGCATACACAATTTTATCAGGGGAGGGTTAATGAAAGCCATATGGCCCGCAGTAGGAAAGAGTGTGCGAAGATTTATGCAGGCAAAGAAAAAACTCAAGAGCAGGGAAGAATGAGTGCTTGCGGTTGTCCGGCATATACGCAGCATCCCAAGAAACCTTGAATCCCCGAACCCTGAACCCGAAATCCGTACACGTTTGGTTGATGGACGGAATCTAACAAAACGTGGGGTACCCCAACGATTGCAATTTCTAGGATTCAGTGTACGTACTGACCTCGTGAAGTGCAACATGCTCGTTCCATCCTGATCCGGGAACTTCGGCATGATCAATTCTGTGCAGCTTACACCTACAATTGAATCCCCCCAAAACCCTACATACCCTCAAAGCTAAGAGGCCTAGGCTGTAGAAGTCTTAACCCCTACAAAACCAGATTCCCAAACACTAACTCCAACAAGCTGCAATGATGGCGAAGATCCCACATGATTGGCTAAACTGTATCCCTACTACCATGATTGTCGGGTCTTAGGTGCGTAGGCTCTACAGCCGAAATTGTATCGTCTAAGGTGCATAGGGTGACGTAGGCTCGTGTACATCCATAGCCTTCAAAATGATATTGGTATTTCTTTAGCCCCATACAGTCCGTGGTGCAGGATTTCTTCGATCAACAGTAGATTTTGGTGTTCGAGGTTATATGCATCTAGACCCTGCTATTAACCCTGAATCCGAAAAGCCAACAACCCTGTAAACCCTAAACTTCTCCAAAGAATGATGGCCCTAAGCCCCATACGCCCTGGATCCTAAACCCTGTAAACCCTAACCTAATTAATCCCTACAAGCCCCAAACCCTAAACCCCCTTTAAAGGTTCCTTGGAGATTTAGAGGTTCCTTGGAGATTAGCTTGGACCGTAGACCCTTAACCCTTTGGGATTCCCATATACTCTGATTATTTGTACACCCTCAGTCGGGGTCCTCAGTGCCACGCAGAGCTAAACCAGAAACCCTATTCCATAAACCCCTAAACCCTAAACCCCCTTTAAAATGATGGCACCAAAGGCTCATGGCGGAGCGCACGAAGGGAGATTTCGTCCTGGAGCTCTCCGACACGCCGGCGCCCAGACGGGCAGAAGATCCACCCAAATATTGGGGTGTTTGGTCCCAAATGGTTGCCCAAAATCCCAGTATTTGGGTACTTGGACCCTCAGGGTTAAGTTAGAGGGTGTAGGTTTAAAGGTTTGAGGGTGTAGGGTTCGAAGTTTACATTAAGGGACCTAGCTATTACATCTTCAGGGGGGGGGACTCGGGGAAGGCGTCATACCAAAGCGGCTAGCAAGCCTGAAAGAGAGCCCAGCGGATGGAGGAAGCCACGCACGACTTTGACTGCAACTCCTTTTTAGAGCAGGGTTTAGGGTTTAAGGTTTAGGGCTTAGGACATACAGCTCCGTGGAGTTCATATGCTTTAAGGTTTCGGGGTTACCCCTATCAAGGCTAGTAGGGGCTACCAGGGCCCATTGAAACCTATTCGGGGTCGGGTTGTTCCGCTGAGGCGGCCCTTCTCAATCCGTTGATTTAATTTGGCAAATGATTCTCTCCATCCTCCCGTAATCCTAGATCTAGACAACAGCAGTGGTGCCCTGCCTACGCTCACGAGTAAAGACCACTACCAGGCTTAGCGGGTGTAGTTTGATTTTGTTCGCTTTCGCAAAAAACGAGCCAAGCCTTCTCGGAGGGAGATTGTATATAATCCCTATATAACCCGTACATAACCCCTATATACTCCCTATATAAACCCTATCTTGTCAAGTTACCACATTAAGATTTGCAACGGGCCATCATTGGGTTGAGACTTAGAGCCAAGTATGCGCCCGGCCCTCGCTTCTTGCAATAGGAACTCATCCCTTCTTACTCATGCTAAATACCCCCCCATCCCCCATATTGGGGGACATGTTTCATATTAGGGCGGGGTGCTGCCCAAGACCCAGAACTCGTGCTTGTTACCAGATATTGCATTGGCGCGGCTAACATGACCTCTCCGCAACTTGACTCCTCATGAGGGTCCTCACCAGGTGTACCCTCACGCAAGGGGATTGGAATTTCGGGAGATTTTCCGGAGTTTCAAATAAAAGCAAGCCCAGATAATGTAGCCCTGAAAGTCCTTAACTCAAAGCTCCCTGAACTGTAAACTGCATAGCGCCTAAACCCAAAACTCACCAAATCCTGAAACTTGCCCAGAGTTCGATGCACAAGTAGGTTCAAGTCATTGGACTCTATAACACGCCCACCTCAACGCCCCTCCGCCCCCCTGAAATCAAGCCTTCAAAACCTAAACCCTAAACCGGTAAACTCTAAGCCATCGCCGCTGGACAATGCTTGATCAGCTGTGATTTAAAGTTTTTGTTTTTATGGTTTATAGGGTTTAGGGTTTAGGATGGGGTTCGTATAGTGTCTCATGACAGAAGCCAAGCAACATTTGCGAGGCACTCCGTAGCGTTCGACGAAACAGTGATCCTGGGACGAATGCCAGGTTTCAGGGATTTAGGGTTGAGGGTTTAGGGTTTATGAAGTTCAGTGTCGAGGGGGTGTGGGGTTTACGGAGTTGAGGGGTCCAGGTTAAGGATATAAAATTACGTAGGCATTGCTGGTTGTCAGTAGAGGATGCAGGAATGGACAACCCTAATGCCCAAACCCTAAACTGCGTGTAGTGGCTACTGTAGTGATCCTTTTCTCCATTTTCTGAGGTAGTTAGGATACTCAAATGCACCCACCCCAGATTTAAAAGCTAATAAGCTAATACGGACCATATGCAGCTTAATAAGGCCTAATGGGGTTCGAAATGTGGGGGGCGGGTACGTTTGGTTGGAGGGGGGTGTACACGTCTAATTGCTATCTACGAATAACCGGGCAAAGTATAGTGAGCTCGGACGAGCTCGCCTTCAGACTTAGAGCTTAGGGCCTAGGATTATTCTTGTGCATATAGCCCTACATAGCCTTAATTCAGGGTTGTGGATTATTGTAATTGCCCAGGAACAGCCAGCAAGTCTAAGCTGTGAGTCCAGCCGTGGGGATCACTCGGGTCAGGAGCCTGCTAGTGTAGAAGTGTAGGGTTTAGGGTTTAGGGAGTAGGGTTTAGGGTTTAGGGTTTAGGGAGTAGGGTCAAGGTTTTAGGGTTAATGACGTAAAGATGCAGAGGTGTCTTGAATCTGTCTCTATAGAACCCTGAAGAGAGGAACAGAACAATCCTTGTATGATTAAACCCTAAACCCTAAACCGCAGCTTGCTGTACATTTTGAAGGCCCCCAGGTGGCCCCGATCCGAGTCTTGAGGAACTTCCAGATCATCGGCCCCCCATTGAGGGCGACTCCCTTCTCCCTAATCTGGGTTGCTGTTAAGGAACTTAAATTAAGTTACTATATTGGGGAAACCTCATTTTTTACTATATATATATATACCCATTATGGTAACTTAACTTAAGTTCCTTAACAGCAACCCAGGAATATTCAACACGGCTCACCCCCGATATTCAATATGCCCCGAAGAGACCGTCTTGATGGGGACATTTGTAATGTTAGCATGAAGGGTCCACTAGACGCAGCACTCTGTTGTTTGTGGGCCTGGTGTACAGAGACTCCTCTTAAAGCCTAAACCCTAAATCTGCAAACCAGAAATCCCGGAATCCCCTGATGACCTTCGTGTTTGGCTGCCCAGCAAGCCTCCGTTGGCAGCCAAGAGTATCACGACCCTAGACCCTGCGCACAGCCTCTGACCCTAGATCCTAAATCCTAAATCCTCTACCTAAAGCCTAAATCCTATACCTAAACCCTAAATCCTAAATCCTGAACCCTAAGCACTAGATCCTAAGCACTAAACCGTTCTCAGTCTTGAAGCCTAATCCGTGTTAGACGCTGAGACCGAAACCCTTGAACCGTGCTGCAGAGGATAATTTCCCTACGGGTCCAAGGACCCAAATAATAGGGTTTTAGGGCCCAAATACTACGTATCATATTCGTGCTATTTGGGCCCTAAAACCCTGTCAATTGGGTCCTTGGACCCTTAGGGTTTCAATGCACTCTGAAAAAGAGTCCAAAGAGTCCATGAAGGTATATGGTATGTACTTAGGGCCCAAACAGGTCCCCATATACCTACTTCAAGGCCCAAGTATGTACCATATAGCTACATGGACCCTTAGGGTTTTCAATGCACTCTGAAAGAGAATCCTCAAAATTCACGGGACTTGCAAGCAGCGGGCCCCCACCCCACAAGAGTTGAGGGTCCAAGCTTTAAGGGGTTTAGGATTTGGGGCTTAGGGTTTAGGCTTAGGGTTAGGGTTTAGGGTTCAGGGTTTAGGGTTGGTATCCCTGCCTAAACCCAAAGCCCTAAACCCTAATCAAGCCCTAAACCCTCAACCACCAGGTAACATCCTATGGGGCCCTAAAGATACCATTTTACCAAGACCCCCTAGTAACCTTAATTGGGAAGATCGGACCAGTAACGGTCTGGATTTAGAACCTGCCAGAAAAAAGGTGGAGTTCTAGGTAGGTAACATCACTGTTCCTGGTTCCCCATGATTGGGGACATATGACACAGCAATCGTGGGTATTTAGGCCCTGACATTTCCTTTGGTTAGCTAGGAATGAATGAATGTATCCTTATAGTAGCCCCTATACAACCCATTATAGTAGTTTCCATGTTCTTTTCCAATCCTTTATTCCCACACTAAGCCCTACACCTCAAACCCTAAACTACCCTGAACCCCATAGTAGTTTCCATGTTCTTTTCCATTCCTTCATTCCCGGCTAACCAAAGGTAAGTAACAGAGGGTAGGTGAAAGGTCGGTATCAAGATGCTGCTCTGCTATTTGAGCTGTAGTCTAAACTCCTTAGGTGGGATTATATATGGGAGTATATAGGGGACTACTATAGGGTTTGTTAAGGGGGATACTAGGAGTTTAGACTATGGCTCATTCGAGGTCATTGACATGTACTACACGACGCCGCCCTGGAGAAAGACCTAGAGCAGCATCCATGGTGGTTTAGGCTCTAGGGTTTAGAGTTTGGCGTTCGCTGTTCAGGGACAACACTTGAAGGTCCATGGGGTCTAGTAAGCATTTGCAACTAGGGTTATAGCCCTGCTCATAATTTTCATGTCACATAGGGCCAGTTGAGGGCCTATAAGAAGGATTATATCCCCGGCTACACGTACTGAGCCCCATAAACCTCTAAGTGCAAGACTTTGTGATGCCTTTTGTTCTTGCTGTCCTTTAGCTTTCGTATTCCTAGACAGAAGGAGTTTTTCTAAAAGGGAGACCTCGGAGACGTGTGAGCTATAGTCTAAACTCCAAGTATCTCCCCTAGTAAGCCCGAACATACTCCCCTACATAATCCCCTGTAGAACCCCTTTAAGGAGTTTAGACCACAGCTTATATGGAGTTTCTCTAAAAGCCGAGCCCTCCTACACCCAGAAAGCCACATACTTGAAGGATTCGGGATATCGCAATCCATAAGCCTTAAGGGGTACAGAGTACGCAATGCTGATATCAATTAACTCTACCTCCCAAACCTATTTCCAATCTTAGGGTTTTGGGTTTAGGGTTCAGGGTTTAGGGTTTAGGGTTTAGGGTTTTACCGTCATGGCCTAGGGAATCTCGGATTGATGTAGGGTTTGCGTTCAAGCCTTGGCCCCCAGATCTCGCCGTGCACTGCTAGGAACATCCCTAAAGCCTGCACTGTTCTGCCCTTAACCCTTCTGAAGCTTGGATGATCTGCGCCTCCCCCACGCAGTAGGGCTCCAAAATCATGGTTTCGGTTGGTTTAGGGTCTGGGGTTAATGAACATGTTTCCATCAAAAACCTTGAGGGGCCCCTGGAATTCCTTGTTATGGCCTAAATATCCCTGAGGTCGTCAAGGGCCCCCCCTAAACCCTAAACCCTAAGGGCCCCTCTTCTTGAGAAGCTCCCAATATCACCTTCACAGAACTCCAAAAGTCATTCCTCCAAGTCGTTTAGGGTTTAGCGTATAGCCCCGTTTTCTACCGTGTTATGTTATGCATCTTTGACCAAATGATGCGCGACCCTAGCTTCTGTACCCTGGAAATGTCGGTGTTAAAGCATAGCTAGGGTGCATGCAGGATGTTGTCCTGCCCTAAACCCCAAGCATATAGTCCCCCTGCAAGTAGAGAGAATATGGCTTCGGGTATATTAGAATAAGATCCCCATACACTCCATATTCTATCTACTCAAGGGGGACTATATCCCTATAAACCCTAAATCCTAAACCTTAAATCCTAAACCCTAAACCCCAAACCCCATGGTCTATCTACTTAGGGGGACTATAAATCCCAAACTGAATCCTTAAGCCAAATATCTCCTGAAGCCCACTACAGACCTTCGAGCTATGATTATGGTTTAATCACCTTAAAGGGGGATATATAGCGGACTATTTAGGGTTTAGGGATTAGGGTTTAGGGTTTAGGGTCTAAACTCCTTAAAGCAGGATTTAGATATATATATATATATAGTGGACTACAATAGGGGCTATTAAGGGGGATACTAGAAGTTTAGACTATGGCTCATTTAACTTGGGTACTGCC
This sequence comes from Symbiodinium pilosum, assembly GCA_905231905.1. Classification (NCBI taxonomy): domain Eukaryota; class Dinophyceae; order Suessiales; family Symbiodiniaceae; genus Symbiodinium; species Symbiodinium pilosum. The sequence goes on along the minus strand of CAJNIZ010003319.1, from coordinate 11,103 downwards.
CCCCTATATATAGCCCTTAATGGGACCCTTAATATAGACCCTAAACCCTAAACCCTAATGTAGACTGTTACTGGGTGGGGGCAGTACCCAACATTTAACCTTCATCAGCGAGCCTGAGCCAAGGAATTTTGCCGGCAAAGCACGGCAACCGGTGACGGTGACATTGCGTGACGAGCTGCAGAAGTGCCAAATCTGAAGGGTTTAGGGATTAGGGTTGAAGTTATTAGGGCTTCGGGTTTGGGTTTTGGGTGTGGGTTTAGGGTTTAGGGCTTAGGGCTTATAGGGTTCAGGGGGATTTAACAGGTCTGGGTTGGGTACTGCCCCCTCCCAGTAACAGTCTATATTAGGGGTCATATTAAGGGCTATATACAACCCTATTGGCATTATTATCCAACTGTTAGTGAGGGGGGGCAGTACCCAAGGTTTAGGGTTTTTAGGGTTGACCCTAAACCCCGAAGTCTGATCCTAAACCCTAAATTCTGAACCCTAGGCCCCTAAGCCCTAAACCCCGAAATCTCTGATCCTAAACCCCAAGCCCTAGACCCTCCTAAGTCGAGCGGCGGACCCTGGGCACTCCAAACCCTTTCATCACCTTAACTACACCCTACTCCTTACAGTTTAGGGTTTGGGGTTCAGGGTTTAGGGATTAGGGTTTAGGGTTTAGGATTTAGGGGTTAGAGTTTAGGGCTTAGGCAAAAACACCCTAGACCCTAAATCGTGGACTCTCCTAGGGTCACGTGTTGAAGGGTCGGGGTTACCAAATTCGGCTTGAACATGAGGGCATACTTTAGATGTCCATAGGAAGGGTGTAAAGTTTAAGCTTCGGACAGCGAATCACTACGGTTAGAACCCCAAGTACCAAGTTGTTGTATGAATGCAGGTATTGGTTCAGAACTCGGGGCACAGAAGATCTGACGATCCGGAGGCAGAAGGACGTTGTGGCCGAGGAGGAGGGGTCTGTGGACTTAGTAGGGTTTCGGGTCCTAGGGTTTGAGGGTTTAGGGTTTTAGGAATCGGGGCTTGTTTTTTTGAAGGTTTGCCCGCCTCCAAGCAAACATTCATGCATTGCCCTTTCGGAGATAAATGATGTCGAAGCCCAAAACGTATGTAGAAGAATGGCCCTGCTAGCTTTTTGGTTTCAAGATTTTTGGCTGTGATTTTTCCTACGTTTTGGGTCCCGGTCTTTGATATCAGGAAAAGTCTGAGGGTTGAAGTGGAGGAGCCAATCACTGTGGGGGGGTTGGCGTGTTGGTAAGGGTTTAGGGTTTATAGGCTTGGCATCTTAAACCCTAAAGCCTAAACCCTGAGGCGCAACGCCTAGGGTTCTCCGGGAACGTTTTGTGGGGAGAAGGTGCTTGTGGGTAAAAATTGCAGTACTGCGTTTTGCAGGAGATTGTGCATGCCCCGAGTTTCTTTGTTGAATGTGCTAACCTACGATCATGGCTGCGCAGAATTTTGTCCAAAAAATCTGCACGCCGCGTCGATATTAGATGAGGTTGTTGC
>CAJNIZ010003318.1:8686-23914 GCA_905231905.1 Symbiodinium pilosum | reverse complement strand
TGGCGCCTGGCTCCATGGCGCCTGGTGCTGTTGCACCTGGCATGCAGGCCCGCGTGAATGGACATGAAGCTGCGTGCTGCGGGCCGAAGTGGCTGCAGACCACTGCTGACTGCATAGTCCTTCTGCGGCATCTTGAATGAAAGCTGTTGGTACCAGTGAGAAGATGTGCGCACACAATGAAACTGCGCATTGGTACTTTCCAATGAGTCTTCCGTTCCACGGACTTCGATAGGAAACAGCAGAGGGTGTTGCTCTGCAACAAATGACCTAATGACCATTGCACCTACGACTGCACACCGAGTCAGAAATCCAAGGGGCTTGCTCATTGATAAGATTCATATGTTTTGCAGAAAGTGATTTGCCATGTAGAGCTCAGAGCAGGCCTCTGGCGCGCCTTTGCCAAGCATGACCGGTGCGTCAGCCCTCTATGCCGCTTGGACATGACAGTGTTTTACCATCAGATATGGCATGACATGGCGCGACATGGCATGACAGGCCTCAATGGCAGCGCCTGCAGTTCCGTCGCAGTGCATCCAGACATATGCTCCTGCAAGCGCCTATCCATCGGTGATGTTCGTCTGCCTGGCAAGTTAGATTGCTGAATTTTGCAAGGCTGCTGTCGGGTAGCCAGGCACCATCACCTGCTGGTGCTGGCAGCGGAACCACTCCAGCCAGATCTCAAAAGGTTGATGGTCTATGATTCTGTATCTTGCACAGACTGGGCATGAGGCTGGCGCCGCGACACCACCTTTGTAACCTTGGCATGCTTTTGTTGATGATTTAGGGGGCATCTCTTCTCACGTTTTGCCTTGAGGGCGCCGAGTTCAGCCGTCATCCAAGGGTCAGGCAGCTGCCAGTTGTTCTTTTGCGACAGAAGATGGTGCAAAACAAAACCGTCTGGCCCCAGGCAGCTTCGCTCAAGCAAACCCATTTGCAACTGTGCCGCTGGCCCGGTCGGAGCGTGCACAGATATGCACAGTGTGGAATCGAGATGAAAGAGCCCAAGGCAATCAGGCTCAGCGCCCCAGGCCAGACTGACATATCTTTGCTCCCGGTATGTCGTGGCACGGCTCTTGAAGTCTTGGGCTTGTGCTGTGAGGGCTGTGATAGGCTGGCGGTGATCTCTTCAGCAGACTTGATGCGGATGGCAGCGGCACCATCACGCGAGAGGAGTTCGAGAAGGCATCACTTGGTGCCCGACGGTTTCTCGCAGCTGCTGATGCTTCGCACTGCATCCATTGGCGCTTAGCATGCTCAGCTATTTTTGGAGAGTGGTGCGTAGCAGTTCGGATCACAAGCACTTGATGCAGTGAATTACCATGCGTAGCAGTCCAGGTTCTCATGTCAATATGCAGATTACTCGTAGCTCAGGGCCCTTGTTTTCTGGGATTTTATTCTCACGTAGCTCGGGGTTGCCATGGCGATTACTGGTGAGATGACGGCGATCTTCGGTCTGCAAAGGCTTCCTTGCATGCATCGCTTGCGCAGACCAGATAGGCAACCACACAAGAAACAGAGAAAAAAGGGCGGATAAACGCAACAAGCGCGGGGAAAAAACCCTGTCTGTGTGCGGCAAATGACTGCAGTCATTTTTTTTTTCGGTCTCATGATCGTGCAAAAGACAGCGAAGACAGAGGTTACATTTTGTGACTGTTTCTTGCACCACATACTTTGACACACACACACACATCATTATGCTGTGCTGTAAGAGTGCTAAAATCTTTCTTGCATTTTCGAGCAAATCACGATAGATAGTGGAGCTAGCCTTGAAATTATCTTGCTGTAGCAGTTAAATGGCCAGGTCTGCAAAGAGACGTAGTATTGACATGTATTGACATTGTCACGGGAATTTGTGCGCGCTTGGCAGCATGGACGGGCTCACGATAACCCAGCCTTTGGAAGAATGATGGGGGAAGTGGGCAGGATTTGGATTGGTAGCTTAAGCAGGGGAAGCATGGCACAGGGGAAGAAGGACACTAGCCCTGCATAGTTCACATTCACAAGGCACGAACAATTCAAAATCAGTGCAGACACCACAAGAATTGAGAACGGCTAGAGGGTTCTGCAATTCGCTCAGGATGAGAGCTTCTTGGTGCTTTCTAAGCAGGTTGTGTACAGTGAGGGAAGTTGGCCGAAGCAAAGTTCCCTGATTCCTTGCTTGAGCGCCACAGAAGCAAGGCAGAGCAGACATGTTCGCGAAGTGAGAAAGGCGAGGAAAATCGCCAAGCTTGACGAGAAAAGCAATTGAGAAAAGCGCCCATTGCAGGGGCAAAACGACCCAGAACACCTAACGGCCGGACTGTGTGCTAAAATCATGGGGGAAAGAGAGTGAGTGGACAAGCCAAGATCCCACCAGATCACTTGATAAGGAAGCGGCCCAAGACTGCAAGTCCAGCAGTGATCTTGGGTTCCTCCAGCAAGTGGCGAAGGGCCATCTTTGCGTGGCCCGGCTCCATTGAGAACAGCCGCAAGATGCCAGCAAAATTCATACTGACGGGTTGTAGCTGAGAAGCTCACTTAGAAGTTGGAGGCAACACTTTCCTGAATGCGGCTCAGAGTATATGAGCCCTGACATCGATGAGAAGGTGCAGTGCTTTGTCTACTGGTTTTACTGAGTGTGTGGTGGAGCGCCACATGCGCTTTGTCAAGGCAATTCGGGCTGAGAAGCCGGAGGAGATGTGCATGGCAATCGCCCGGGCAAAGGCTTCAAACTGAAGAAGCCAGCTTGCTTTAGGGTGGAGAGGTTCATGTTGTGTTAGTTCTGTTTGATGTGTGCAGAGTGCATGCTTGGAATTATTGTGGCCAGGCAGATGCCCTTGCCCCAAAGATCCAGGGCAGGGATGTATTGTTGGTGTGTATGGATCAGGCGTGGTCTTTGCACCATCTAAGCAGCAGCGATGTGTGTTGTGAAATGTCGGTCTTATGTCAGGTGGTCAGCTGTGATGGCCAGATACGGGAGAAACCCGAGACCGAAGCAGAGGCCAGACGTCTCTGCCTCTTGCCGCTGCGATCCATGAGAGGGATGGCTGTTCATCTTTCAGGCACGGCAGTTCCTGCAGTCCTACAGGATCGCTACACCAACACAATTTGTACTTGCCATTGAGCCGCATCGTGACAGGGACGGCAAGCCTGCTAGCTTCGTCAATGGAATGGTGGTCTTGAATGCAGGAACTGCCAGGCAGGCAAATCCAAGCTTGGAGTTCTGAGAGCTTCTAAGTCTTGACAGGCTTGCTTCTTCGCTCAACTCTTCAAGAGCATTCTTTCTGCCCTTTCCGGATGAGGCTTGAAGTTGATGCAGAATCTGTCTTCGTCCTGTGCCTCGCTGGCCTCATGGACTTCCGTGCTGTCCCTGAAGGTAGTTGATGCCTTGATCAAAAAAGGTGATCTATTCACCTGTGCCGGCGGAGTTGTGGTTCTTTGCTGAGACTGGCTGCCACGGTGATTTCCGAGTTCTAGCCGTTCCAAGAAATGGAAGGTCGAAGACGAGCTGCTTCAACCCTACCTGGATCGTGTCGAGGCATTCGAAATGATATGTGGCAGCTTTTCTTTCTCAAGCTTGTTTCTATTTCTTGGTTCAGGGAACCCTCGACTCCGTCCAGGGTCTGCCCCTGGAGCCGCTACGTATGCTGCTGAGCCGTGCGAAAGCTCCGGTCTGCGCCTCTCCGTCACAGAGCACGCGAGAACTGGCGATGTGTGGTGGGCAGCTGCAGGCTGTGACGCATGTCATTTTTGACATGGACGGACTTCTTCTGGACACAGAAAGCCTGGCCCTGATGCATTCCTTTTCCTCAGCAAGACTATGTCGCTCAAGGCTCCTACAGTGTTGCGCAGCAAGAGATCCTAGACAAGTGGAACAGGCACGGCTGGCAGATCTCTGTTGTCTTGCTGGTGTGTGCAGCTGCGTTTCTATGAGAACCGCAGGAAGTTTACGTGGGAGCTCAAGGCCAAAATGATGGGCAAGAAGGCTGACTTCTGCAGTGCTCTGAACTCTTGGCGTTGTTGAATCTGGTGGACAAGACTCGTGTTGCACACTGGTGCCACACAACAAAAGCACTTTCGCAAGCGTTCGGCCCAAACATTGCTGAGCAAGCAGCTGGAGTTTCAAGATGCTTGCAGACAGGTAGTGCGCTTTGCTGGATGCATAGCCGCATGCAGTGTAATGCTTCGAGGAATCAAGCACGACACCGACCACAGGGCGTAAGGATACACACTTCAACCAGTAGCATTACCGTTTGCGGATTTTAGCTGAGCCTTTCATGCTTTTCCTGCTCTTTCTGACGGAGCCTCTGCAGGTTACCCTGGGACAGTACCACGGGACAGTGCCGGGGCACCTCTTTTTTTGTAACACGCATGTGGGTAGTTTGTCAAAAGGGGCTGTCTCCCTTAAAGACTGTCCAGCTGGCCCTGCTGTACACAATAGACTTATCAAGACTGCGAAGGCATGGATGGTAACGGCTTTCCGAACATCGAGTACCACCAGGTGTTTGTAGGGACGTACTTCAAGAGCACCCTTGCGGCATGACGGGATTGCTGGTAGGCCGTTGGACTGGGACTACTCGTGCTGACTCTGGCTGCTGCGAGATTTTTCATGCGGAGGCGCGGAAAGTCTGTTCCTCGCTATCATATCCTTGCAAATTGCGTGGCAGGTCGCTTCCAGGCAGGCTGAAGCCGCAAGGCAGCTTTGAACACGAGGCAGGCTTCTTGAGAGTTTCAAATGCAAAGCTGTCTTTGCCAGAGTTTTTGTGGATTCAGCTACATCAAGCAGATAGGAAAGGATGGACACCACCAGCCTGATTGTTAGGATTGGAGACCTACCAACCTAACATTCTGTTGCAGGACCCTGCAAATGCCCAATCCATGTCAGAGCGTCGGCGAGACTTCTGCCGAATCGTGGCGACGAAGCGGGAGCTGCCTTTGGACATGTTGTTGGGGCTGTGGCCTTTGAAAGGCGGCTTCGGGTCATTCGTGCAGCCTAGGCTAAGAAAAGTCTTCAGCATGTCTGCAAATACCAATGCTCAACCCGTTTTGGCACCGACTTGTTCAGCTGGGAAGTCAGATGTAAACTCGGGCCCGACGCCTGTGAATCAGCCTGTCCCACGATGTGCGTGTTACAGCGACCTTGTACACCTCATGCGGCAGCTCTGGCCCACTGACATGGATGGTCTTTCAGTTTCCTGAATCAAACTTGTTTCTCTTCGAGCCAGAAGAAACATTTGCTTGAAATAATGGCTTCAAGGAATCTACTTCAACACTACACAACATCAGACGTTGGGCAGGACCTCTGGGTCTTCACAGTGGAGGAGCGTCAAGCTGGCCGCTTTCTCCCGATCGAGTTCCCCCCAGGAATGAGTCCTGAAAGTGGAGATGCAGCCGCAGAGAAGGCCGAGGGTTCGAGGGGCCTGCAGACCGTACTTGGCTTGAAGTTGTCCTGGACAGGTGTGTTACCAGAAGCTGAAATGGCACCTGCCCAAGTCACAGAAACGTGCTCCGTGCTCGGTGCCTGTTTCCGTTTGGTTCTGTGTCCAAACCAGGTGGTTGCAGCAAGAACTTGGCCGTATTCCTGGGGCCATTGATCTTGGAATGACATCGCAATGGGCGGTGGTCGATAGGATCATGTATTTCATCAGTGCAAGTCCCGGCTTCGACTTTGTGATGCAGCATAAAGTTCCCCCACGAATTCTGCAGCCGAAGTATCTGATCTTCATCTCCAAGGCAAGGCCTGGCTGTTCATGTTCCTAGGGGTATTCTCCACGAAGCATGTTTCAGTGTAAGCTTTAAACCTTCAAGCGATGCTTGAAGCTGCCTGCGCAGGGTGGTCAGGTCCGAGTTGCTTGGTTTGCCTTTGTGAGCAACAATCCTGAGCCGGGTGCCACTTCTGGCCCGTATGTTGTGAAGCTTGTCAGCGAAGACCTTCGGTCGGCTGCAAGAGATGCAAGAACATTTTCCAAGTTTTCATATACTGCAACCACTGCCCAAAGTACAGACATCGAGAAGATAATCTCGGGCATGGTGCCGTTGATATTGCAAGGAATTGATGTGGATAGATGGAGTGCGTTTGAAAGGGCATAGAAAGGAGCTCCCGGTTTGACCAGCCTGATGATTTTCTTGAGTTCTAGAAGGACTTTTCTTATCCTGTAACGGGGCATGTGCTCTTTCTTGTATTCCGGACTGTTGCCTGCCACTGGCAGTTCCTGCCGCGCAAAGCTGCAGGGGCAAAACGCAGTGTGATCTTTTCTCCTTGAGTTGCGTGACAAGTTGATGGGAGTAGTGCCACTTCTACCCATACAAGGTCAAAATCACAGCATGACGCTTTTCTGCCAGGCACTGGATGCGTGTCAGATTTGCATTGACGCCTTGGAGCTGGGAGATGCCATCTCTGCTGAAGATTTTCTTGCAGAGAGAGAGAGGAGGTCAGTTTGATGGAAGAGAGAGGTGCCCAGGCCTTGCCCAAGCGGCGATTGTCCCTTAGAAGGTTGGAGGTGCTCTTCGCAAAAGCTGCTCTGCTACCGGGCGTCGAGCGGCTGGTGCGTCACCTGCACAGGCCTGCCAGTGGAATGAGCGGAGAGCAGCCAGACTGGCGCTCGTCGCAGCATTATTCAAAGTCTGGACAGATTCCATGCAGGAACGGCGTGCCGATGGCGGTGGCAACATCCTCTCACCGTCGCCACTTTGACCTGAAGACAACTCTGCATCGAGACCTTTTCGATCTGATGCATCATGTTGTGACTGGAGACCAGGCAGGAGGACGGTGCCAAGCACAAGCTCGTGTCAAACAGCTAAGCCAGCTGCAGGTCAGCAAGTCCAAGCCCGATCCAGAGATTTTTTGCCATGCTTCAAGCATTTTCGATGGAGCACCAGTGGCAGACAACATTCTAGTCTTTGAGGCCTGGAAGTCTTGTATTAACAAACTGCAAGCTTCGATGTTCTTGTTCGGAGGATGCTCCCAGCGGCGTAGAAGCTGGCCTTGCTGCAGGAATGCAGGCGCACCGTTGACACAAGTGAGGTGTCGGTAGATTTTGAAGTTTGTGCTCAACAAGTTGGAGCTTATGGCGTTTTTCATGCTTGTGAGATTACGGAGCTGCTTGGAAGTATGCAACTTCATGAGAGGAAACCGAGTTCAGCTTGAATGCGGCTACTGGTTTCAAGTCAGGTAGTCGCATGCGACTGCGTACCGCTCATAAAGAGTTTTGCAGGCTGTATTGAAGAGTGGAACTCATATAAGGGCCTCTCAAAACAAGTTGGGTACCCTGCCTATTGTATTCAGGGCCGTATTACAACGGGGACCCCAACAACAGGGACCATCATTCCGACAACTACCATATCAGCTGGGTCAGGAAGTTTGCTGTGAAGTTTTCACTAGCTCACATGTATTTCGTTTCTGTTGCGTTCGGGCCCTCTTGCGGCTGTGAAGGCTTGCAGGGCTTGTGCACTTCAGTCAGCGCTGATCAGTTGTTTCCTTGCAACCTACGGATGTTGGATAGCTAGGCAAACCTTCTGCCAGGTTTGCCATGTTCCGGATAGCAATCTTTCTCGCGACCTATGTGGAAGAGCCCACTGCGAGCTTTCAACTCTGGAGGATGTTGTCATGTTAAACCTAGCAGGACCATGAGTCTTGGCATGTCTTGGCGTTTGCATCAGAGGACTTTCGTCCAGAAGAGTGGGGCCTGCCTCCGTTCTGAGATGATGTTCGGAGTATCAGCGGATCAAAATTGAGAAAGCTGATGGGATGTTTCGATTCTTGCAGTCGGACATCTATGGCATTTGATACGTGCAGATCTTGAAAGCAGGCAATCCAGCAGGGCATGGTCAGCTGAATTGGCACTCTGGTCTCACCTGATCTGCGGGTGGCTCAACATCGCTTTCTGCGCTCAGGGGCAGTTTCACAACCCAGGACATCGCTTCCAAGACGTCAGGCCAGTAAACAAACTGCTGGCTCAAGGCGGAACTCTTAAGGCCTGGCCTTGTTCATACGAAAACATGCTGGAAAGACAGCAAGCCATCGATTTCGTGAAAATGACCTTCTGCGTCCATTGAGTCAGGTGCCATGTAGATAGACGTCGTTCATGTAGGCTCCAGGGCAGGAAGCGTCTCAACTCATGGCATTTGTTTTGCTAGAGGTAGCTGAAGGACTGTCTCAAATTTCCTGCTACCTTCGTGCCTCCAGGGATGTGGGTGGAGCTTGATATATGCCTCCCGTCTGTGACTGAAGTTGTAAAGATTGTTATAGAGGGCTTGCCACAGAGGGCTTGCCACCAAAAGGCATCCTACTCTTCCGCCAGAGCATAGCCAGGTAGACGGAAAACAAGACTTGGCGCGAATAGTCAGGAAGCTCCGAAAGTGTGACGTTTTCGGCGACAGTTTGGTTTGGTTCAGTGACACCAGTCCAGGCCGTAGAAGCCGGTTGTCAGTTGCATCCCGCAGCTCAACGTGACATCCGTTGTGCCGAGACAGCGAAAAAACAATGTACCATCATGGCCATCCATTGTAACACACCAGCAAGCAGTTCCAAAGTTTGTTGCTGCGCAGCAACCCCTCGCAAGCTGCATGCTGGCACTGCCAGCGCCGGGCTGCGGAGAAGATGTGGCCACAGCAGCACAGAGCATGGATTTAACCTTGAGCATGAATGACACTTGGCAGCGCAATCTTGGCAGCGCATTGCATCCGCAAGGTGGCGCAAGTCTTTTGCGGTATTCTTCTGCGATCGCTAATTTCTCAGTGAGCATTGTGCGGTCGTGCTGCCACACAAAACCAGAAATCGCAAGGCGAAGACTGGAGCCGGCAGGTCATGCTTTCCATGCCGTCCACGAGAAGCCTAAAATCAAGGCACCTGGATTTGAGTTGGGCTGTTCGTGCTCAATGAACTCCTTGAAGGGCCAGAAACGGCATGAGAGCAGTCGACAGCAGGCCACTGAATGCAAACAGACTCTGAGAGCTTGCTTGTCATACCCATATCACCAGGAGGCTGCCAGTGATGACGATTCTCCCCCAACAGATGCATGGAGGCGGTGTATGGGGCTTTGTCGGAAACTGCTGTGTTTCCTGTTTTGCAGCACTGCTCCAGCATCTCTGCTGCGTGCAATGCGTAGGAAGAAGAAGAAGGAGGCCACTGGACGGACTGGTGCTTTGAGGCTTAGCCCACTTCTGGTGGGTAGGGTTCTGAGTCCAGTCAAGATTGCAGGTTTGCTTGGAAATTGATTTGATTGATCAAGGCTGATTTCCCTTATGCTCTTGGATGTTAGCAACATGACTCGTGATACCTGCCCTTAGGTGAAAATCTCTATGAGCTGCTGGAAGTCAGTGAGACAGCGTCAGTGGAGGCTGCTGGCGTACCTGGTTGCTGTATGTGCTTCTCAGATCTGTGTCTCCATGCAGCAAATCAAGAAGCAGTACCGCAAGCTGGCCTTGCAGTACCATCCCGACAAGCAAGGCGCAGAGGCATTTTGAATTGTGTCTGCACTTCCAAAAGCCTTGAGCCAGGAGACACCGGAGGCAAAACTAATGGCCTGAGCGAGAAGGACGCGCTCGTAGCGCAATCTACACTCGCATGCTGCGAGAACTGGTAACCAGTTGCTTTGGGGCTATGAGTGTGCAGGAACATGACTTCATCAAGGTGCAGGAGGCTTACGAGGCAACTGCATTTTGGGGATAATGATGTCGACAGTGCGGCACGTTGCGCATTCATGGCCACCACCAAGAAGGACAGTGCAGCACGAAATGGGGAAATGCTGCACCAAAACAGCGCAAGCCGCTTTTTCCTTGAGGGTCCATCTCTTGCAGGATACGTTCCATGAATCTTGGGAAAGAAAAGCAAGGAACGTTGACTTTGATCGATCTTTCGCTTTGCTCTGGCAGATCCTGGCTGACCAAGCGAAGCGACGTCAGCCAGGGGCACAGAGCGCTGCGCAATCGTCGCTCTGAAGAGAACAGCTTCTCACTAGGTATGACTCAACGCTAGACTTCGATGATGCAGTTCCAGATGAGGTACTTGACTCTGCAACTCACAATGTGACATCAATGAGATTGCTGCGCATGTTTAGGTGGCAGAGTGTGGCTTTTATGAGACGTTCGGGCCGGTCTTCAAACTGAACGCACGATGGAGCACAAGGCTCCATTACAGAAACTTGTATAAACTTCTGGAATGTGCAAGTCCATAGTAGAAGGTTCCCTGTTCCAGAACTTGGTGATGAACAAACCGACATGGCCAAGGTCCGCAAGGCCACACTGCACCCTTTACATTTGTCGCAGTCTTCGATTGCTTTTGATGACCTGTACAAGTATATAGAGTCAGTTCCCTGCTGCCCTGACTGAGTTCTATGACTTCTGGCTATCATTCGATTCCTGGAGAGATTTCTCCATGCATGATGAGTGCCCGTCTTCCTCAACATGCCAGGAAGCATCAGGTGCTTTCTTTAAAGTCAAATTCTGGCAAGGTACAACCTAGATGATGCGGAGTTCCGCGAGGCTCCCTACAAAGTTTGCTTACCTCCTGGGGAATCCTGGGGCTAGCCACTGCCAGGAACGCCGCTGGATGGAAAGACAAAATCAGCGAGTGCGGAAGAAGTGCCTCCAGTACAGCCGTTTTGCCTGCAATGCATGGATGTTAAAGTGTTGACGAAGGTATGTCGAGGCTGAACGCAAAAGGATAATGCGGCTTGTGGAAACTGCTGGGGGCTCAGAGGATCTCAACACGGTGTGGATGAAACGTCCCTTCAAGGATACACAGCATTTGGCGGCTGATCAGCCGCGAGTTCTTCCGTGCACGAACTTCTTGTTGAGCAGCGCAGCAGTAGCAAGAAGAAGAAGAAGATCTCCAGCAAAAAGGGGACTGCTTCCTTGGCTTGGCTGATTGCCACTATTGGCTTTTTTTGCTTCTTGAGCATCACGCAGTCAGAGCTTCCATCCCGCAAGAGGCAGAAAATGAGATTAGATCACGCGGAAACTAAGACCATGAAATTGGGAACTTTTCTGTTCCTCGGGCACTCCCAGGATCAGCGCTTCAACCTCATCAAACACTGAGGGCTGCATCTGGTCTGTGTTGCACTGCTATCACCAAGATCGTGCCATGAAGAGCTGAGCTGGTGCTGTGCTCAGGGCAGCACAAAGAAGTGGAACTTCAGGGTCTTCACAACAGAAGGAGGCGGTTCCAGAATCTCGTCGTCCTTGATGGGCTGCCGTGTGTCCCCCATTCGGGGACTGGCTCGCAGGTATCATGAATCTTCATTGTCTTGCCCAGGCGGCTCGACAAGTTGTTGTTAGGATCTACAGACTTATGGAGAAGTAGCATTGAAATCAAATGTTGTTTTCACCGGCCAAGCTAAGACATGCTAAGATGTAATTCGCATTTTCATGCTTTCAATGTTATCTGGGGAAGGCCCCTATCGGCGCTCTGTGCGGAGTTTAGGTATATCGTGAGTTTGCCGTTCCGCTACGACCTTTCCTCGGAGGTGGGGTCTGTCGGGCAAATTGAGCTTGGGGAACATCACATCCTGCATTTCGGAGGCAAGAACTAAACTCAAGTATTTGGTGCTTCGTTCGTACAATTAAGATTTGAGCACTCCAAGTCAAAAGCAAAGTGGCTTCTGGGCAAGGGCCAGACTTCCGTAGCAGACTTATACTGTAAGCGCACTGTTGAGAAAAGGGTATTGCGGGTCAGACGATCCGTCTGCAAAACGGATTGGAGCTTCATCCCGTACAGGCCTTGCCTGGGTCGTTGGGAGTTGTTGAGCTTTCCCAGTGGCGCAGAAGGTTCCTCTCCCTGACTACTTGGGGTGGAGGCTTGCTGGGACACCTTGGTCATAGAGCTCATCTGTGCTTGAGGCGTTTGCCAGCAAAGCCACTGTGTCTGCCACCGAGCTCGCCGGCCCACGGGCGGCCACGGGCATCCCATCCCTTGCTGGGTGGCCCGACTATGTGCGCGAGGTTCCAGATGCGGTGCCGGCATACGACTCCTTGTCAGCCGTCACATGATATGCTGCTCGCCGCAGAAGCCTCTTGAATTACCTGGAACAATGGCTGCAGAATGTTCCGCGCGCCCGCCCTTTGTTGATGCCTGACTATGCTTAGAAATCTGTGGTTTGGTCGGATTTGCGTGATGGTGTCACATGGACAAGTATTTTGACCGTTTGATGACATACATAGTGGCCAATGGTCGGTGAAGCTGGTCAAGGTTTGAGGTAACCTATGATCAAAGATGCAGATGAAATAGCAGCTCAGTTCGTATGTTGAGTTTGTCTAAGCCTGATTCCTAAGACTCGGGGCATTGTCTCAACGTAGTGTCACTGAAGCTTCGTTTGCCGACAGCGCTGCTTGTGAAATTTGCAAGCATTGCACTGAGAGTTCTATGAGTTGAGCTTGGGATGGCTTGGGTGGGAAGTGAGAACTGCGTGGTTTGCATGACAAGATCAGCACACGGCTGACGCTATTACTGAGAAGTCGAATACAGATACGGCGCTTGTGCAGTCGGCACTTGTTCTATTCTGCCCAACGGCAGGCAGAAAGATTTGATCCGCGAATACGTGCTGAAAAGGAGGCGGCTGGCTAACATCTCAATCTTGTTGGTAACCCCGGAGCATGTATTCAGGCGCGCGAGAAGAAGAAGCGGGATGAGAAGGCTAGCCGCACGAGACCCGGTAGCGGATGTTGTTGATGACCCGGTATTCCTTTGGTCAGCGGCGAGCCGGCTCGAGTAAAAGGTTTGTCTTATACACACACACACATATATATATACATATGTGTGTATATTGTATTTGTTGAATTGGTTGGTGCGCCCCTTCGTCTTGTGGGTTTTGGTGAAGATCCTGGTGCTTCGGGGGGAGGAAGCAGCCCTTACGTTGACGCATAGCCGTGCGAGGAGAAGCGGGCTCGAGCAAAGCAGGAGGAGCAAGAAGCAAAGCAAAGAGAAGAAGAGGTGCCGCAAGCTTTTCACAAGAGTTGCAGACATGCAGAATGTCTGCCAAGGAAAGAAGGAAGAAAGCTGAACAAGAGGAAGCTGAACAGGCAGAGAGAGCCCACGGCCCAGACAGTTGCGCCAGCATCAGGAAAAAGTCACTTGGAGACTTGTGAGGAGCGAATATTGCGCGAGCAGCGCAAGCAGGACAAGCAGGCCACCGCTGAAAAACTGTGCAGAGCTAAAGGCTTTGGCCATGACCAGCTCATTTACATTCTCAGGCAGCAAAGACTTTGCGGCAGCGGTTCAAAAGGATCGTGCAAGCGAAGTGTTCCCTACAGCAACTGGAGATTGAGGAGTGCATGTCACATGATGGATGGTGGCTTTAAAGGGGGTTTTAGAATTGCGCGCAAGAGTTCAAAGTGGGCATGTCTAGAGAGGACTTCAGGCCGTCAGACCTTGGGGCCTTAGGGCAAGAAAGGTGTTGCTTTGTTCGTGGATATGGCTGAGGCATGTTTGGCACCTATCTTCTGCACCATCCAGTGTATTTACTCGTGCCTGTTGTTCCTGAATGTATACCAACATCAATCATGAAGCTGGTCTGCAAGGAAGGCCTCACCCTTCTGACCCTCGGGTTAGCTGGCTGCTGTGCTGGGAGTGCTGATGTTTTCGAGGAGCTTCAGGACTTCTGTCTCCTTCTGGATGCAGAGAAGCTCGAAGATCTTTGTTCAAAGCTTGAGGTGCGCTTCCGCAGAGTAGGTGCCTGCATGAACATGGACTTCAAGCGATGTCTAGATGGCTCAGCAGTTTTGAGACCAGCCTCGGGAAATGCGGCAGGCCATAACGGTCACGGAAGAAGCGGAGGCATTTGTGCGCTCAGAGCTGAATGAGGCCAGGAAACGCAATTGTTCGGCATCGCGTTGCATCATCCCTCCTCACAGCGTGACAATTCCGAACAAGACTCGCACTTATCTTGCGTTCAGCCAGATAAATTGTCGTCTGTGCAGTTTGCATTGGCATTCTGTCATTTGCATGCCTCCGCTTAAGCAGTTTCGCCGACTTTACTCAGCACTTTCAAGGAGCCGGAGCCACTCCAGGATTTGGAGAGGGTGTTCAAATGTGTTTTGTACGCTGATGATGCTGGCTTGTGCAGGGTTTCGGGAAGGTCAATTCCTCGCCGGCAACATGGGTCTAGATGCAATCGCCTCGCATGCCTGGCTGTAAATATGGATGTTGCTGGGCAGTAGCCTGGGAGCTTGTTTTTTGGGTCCCAAGTTCGTAAGAGTCTTGTGAGGAGCTAAATCAGCTCAAAAAGCGGGAGTCCAGGATTGCAGGATTTTGGTATCCTTCGTTCAATTTACATTTACTGAGGGATGTATGGAGACTGAAACCAGCTGGAAAACAAGGAATCCAGGATTCAAGGACTCCGGAATTCGTTCTAATCACATTTGTCAAGAACGCTGACAGGATTTATGGGACGCCCGATGACTTTTGAAGAACCTCCTAGCATTGGTTTTGCTGTGACAGAACTGCCTTTTTTGCAGCCAGGGAACGGAAAAATACTGTACCGGCCCAAAAGCAAAAAGTCATGAAATTGAGCAAGCATGCTGTACCGTCCCAATAACACGAACGAAGAACATGTTTCAGCAGTCTCGATAAGCCCAGTCCTGGAAGACACTCCAAAACATGTGTGTGTGTCTTTTTTTTTTCCGGTTTTATTGTGAGGGTACTCCATTTGGGCAGTTTTTTGGTTTTGTTGGGACAGAGCATGTTTCTTACTGTCCCAACACAACAAAACTGCGCAAAAATGCTTTAGTGAGTTTAGTGTCCCATGAAAACCGAGGCTTTAAGAGTCTGGATTAGCTCAGGTCGGGAAGACTCTGCAAACAAAGGCTTTACTTTTTGGTGACCACAGAAGGTTTGCATGTTTCGTGGTCTTATTGGCGCAGTACCTCATTTTTTCCAGTGCGGAAACGGACAAATCAATGTACTGTCACAAAAAGCCTAACATCGTGCAACAAAAAAGTCATTGTGTTCCAATAAACCTACAACAGCCAATGAAGCAACTGTTTCGGAAGTGTTGGGGAGCCCAGGCCTGTAAGGGGGCGGTATAGCATGTGTTTTTGGGTCTAAATTGGGACAGTACAGCTGTTTTGTAATGTTATCGGGGTAAAACTAAAAACGAGTGGGCAGATTGGGGGGTTCCACATACATATATCTATATATATATATGCTAGCCCCTCCCCCCCCCCAAGACCTACTCCTCGATAATTAAAAATTCCAAAAATCCAAAATTCCAAAAACGATACCGTCAAGTTTTTGGAAATTCCGAACTTCCAAAA
>CAJNIZ010003317.1:9918-22992 GCA_905231905.1 Symbiodinium pilosum | reverse complement strand
CCCTATACTATAGATATACAAGGAGCCCAGAACCATAACATTGGCAACAAGTCCCATATCTACCTGGTTCCAATTTCATATTCTGTGCTCGTTTTCATCTGACTCTCCATTAATCGGGATACTATCCCCCAACCCTAAACCCTAAATCCCCAAATCCTGAATCCCCAAACGCTATTAGAAAAAATTGGTAACTATTTACGCCTGCGCCTTATGATATTCTAAGGGCCTGTTGCAGCACCAATTCTTCTTTGCTACTACCTTCCCCAAACTGACATGCAACCCAGAAAGGCCCCAGGAACCCTATTCTCCTTGTGAAAGTGGGCTACATGAGATTGCATGTTAGTTTGGGGAGGGTACGAACAGAATCAGTGTAATTTAGAATAAATTCAACTCCAAATTTAAGGCCATTTCGCTACTTTTCCTTATACGAACCACCATTTAGGGTGAGGTCGGGTGAGGTCGCTTTAAGTTGCCCCGCAGAATGCAATTGTTGGCACATCCTCCGGCGCACCTGCATCTGCCAACTTTGTCTCAAGCTGGCGCAGCTCGGCACGACGCGCACGTTCACGCTCGTAGCCTGACTCCGGGATGTTGCTTCTTTGGTTGCTGTCAAGGAACTCAATTTAAAAGTTACTATATTGGGGAAACTAACTCACTTTTTGTAGCCATTATGGTAAATTGTCGTAGCTAAGTTTATTAAGCCCCTTCACAGCAACCAGTTCTTTGAAGAGCTTCCCCAAAATCATCGCGGAATGAGATCTAAGGGACCCTATCATGTGCTTGGATTTTTCCATGTCCCTTGGTGACTCAGGCATCCCTGTTTCGAGAAACCTTTCTTCGGTCTTGGAAGCATGTCGGCATCTCGGACGCGGAAATGCTTCCAACTGCTACCCAATGAGCCTTCGAGGCACACAAATTTGACCACGTCAGAAAATCTGCACTTGCATGGTTGTAAAGACATGAGAATTCCCACACAAGCCCCTAATCCCCAAAACCCTGACCCTCAATTAGTCAAATGCTGCCACGCCTGCTGCGAGGTCCTCTTCTTGCGAAGATAGTCGCTGTGTCACAGCCTGCTGGCTGAGGTGA
This sequence comes from Symbiodinium pilosum, assembly GCA_905231905.1. NCBI lineage: Eukaryota > Dinophyceae > Suessiales > Symbiodiniaceae > Symbiodinium > Symbiodinium pilosum. Next base: position 21,903 of record CAJNIZ010003317.1, on the reverse strand, counting down.
GGGGTTTAGGCAAACACGGGCTGTGATTAAATCCGACAGTTGTGTGAAACAGCCACATGTGTGTGTGTGAGTCTGGATGAAATTACTAAGGCAAAAACGAATCCATGGAAAGCGTGTGCAGTTCAAGAGTGTTCATCCCAGACAGCTCGCAGACACCTTGTAGTCAACCACTTGGCCTGTCGATAGTACGAGTTCTCAGTTTTGAGGGCTCGAGAAAATGCAACAACATGTTAGGCCAGCCATTTCCTTTGTAGTCGGCAGCTTTGTCAGCAGTGTGGCTGTGATGAATGGCCCAAGCAATCAAAACAACTCGCCTGAGCAACTGAACGCTTTGTTGCTGGAGATAAGATGCCACACCAAATTTCCAGAGACGACAATGCTCCGACTTCTTCCAGAGAAGCTTCTCTCGTGAGGAATTTGGGGTTCAGAGCTTACAATTTCTCGGCATAAAGCGCCTGCAACGACTGTGGGACATGGCTACTGCAAAGCGGTTGTGTCGGTCACAAGGGGAGTTTTGAACAAGTGTCTTATAGCTTCGCATCCAGATTCAGGTACAGGTATTTCCAATGAAACAGACCAAAGTGAGTTTGAAACTCGATGAGGCTGTGGTTCCATGAAAGTGCGAGGATTCTCCATTGCAACAGCTCCCTTTTCTGACGCCATGCTCGATGAAAGAATGTCCCACTGCAGTCCACGTATGCACAAAGCATCAAGCCTGGAGGCTACGGTGAAGATTACAGAGTACGTGAAGACACCAGAGGATCAGCATCGAAATGTGGTAATTTCCCAATATAAGGGGCCCCCAAGATAGAGCCCAAAATACTATAGTACTGGCTGCTCTACCTTTCAACTAAATGACCAGCGTTTTGGGGTATGACTACAGTTGTCTTTGGTGTCAGGCTTACCGTTCCGAGTTTCTATCACATTCCTAGCACCTCTAAACCACAAACCGCTAGAGCCCTAAGCCCTCTCATCTTCTCATTCTTTTGAGCCCTTACCTGCTGGGGCTGACTTCACTTGGTTCTGGGGATTCCTGACTCGCAGGTCATCGTGCCGAAATCTAAGAGCTGTCTATCCTTCTGTCAGCGAGGGCAAACTTACGCAGGAGATCGCAAAATGGCTCGCGCGCAGCAGAGGGGCAGGGCAAAGCCCATGCGGACCAGACTCCATGGTACTTTCATATATGGCGGGTCGTGAACTGATTTTGGGTAGCCTAGACATTTGGGGACGCTTTCTGCCAAGGGATCCAAAACAGGACCATAAATTTGAACAACCTTCCATACTCCCTCCAATGTTGTTCTTTCGCCTTTGACTTGCATTAAAAACTGTGTAAGCGTGATTCAGGGTTCCCAAAGCGGAAGTAACTGCTGTTCGGTGACGGGATACCAGCCACAACCCGTGCCATGGTAATTTGGGAAACCCATGCATGTAGAAGCCTATGCTCAGACAAGGGTTGTGAGCTTTCGTTAGGCTTTGAGAAACACATTTTGCAAGCCCTCTTGCTACTTCACGCAAAACAAAAGCCTTGTGCAATTCCAAGCCTTCAAAACCACACGTACTGGCAGCCAAAGCATCCACAAAGCAACATAGCCGTTCTCTTCCTGCTGTGAGAACCACGACAACTCGATGCGTGAGAGATCTGGAAAACAACATGCATGCAATCTCGCTATTCACATCCAAGGCACTCCAACTCCAAATCAGAAATCCGGAGACCCTTCTCCAAACCAACACGAAACCACGGTTATCCGGCGGTGCAAACAATGATACAACCTTCAAAATTCCTACATAACCCTACAATCACAACAAACGCCCCACAGAAGACTGCGCCAAAAAAAAAAACAAACCGTATAGATGCGCCCGCGAAAGACGAAAGCACTCCTCGGGCAGGTCGGTTGGGGGCTTCCATGTTGCTTTGGGGAAGAATGAAAGCTAAGACCTATACCTGCCTACATGCCGCCCTGATTCCGAACACCAAGCTCTAAACTCTAAACCCTAAAGCTCAAGCCTACACCCAAAATCCAAAACCTTGATCCCTCTACCTGTCCACAAACCCTAAACCATAAATCCCCAAGCTTAATCCCTTAACCCTGAACCCCAATCCCTCATCCCCGAACCCCAATGCCCAAAACCCTACACCGAAAATCCTTAACCCAAATCAGTCCTTAAACCCCAAAATGCCCCTAAACCCTAAACCCTACACCCGATTTAAGAGCCTCCACTTCGGCGCGCAGTCGTTGGCGCTCCCGCTCGCACCTGACAAAGATTACATCGAGGGGATTGATATGGATAAATGGTTTAGGGTTTAGGGTGTAGGGTTCAGGGTGGCCAAGGTCCCTTGAAAGGAGGTAGGGAGCCATCATGGGGTTTAGGATTTACGGCCCCCTAAAGTAGATAGAATACGGGGTAGATGGGGATCTTCTTACAACATACCCAGCGCCATATTCTATCTACTTAAGGGGAACTGTAGGGCCCCAATCTGCACAAGAAAGCCCTATGCTCTGAGGTCCCAGCAGTTTGTGAGGCAGGTTTGGGCTTCAGCGGAGCATGTCAAACCCATGATTGAAAGGTTTTGGGGTTTTTGGGCTTGCTAGGTTTGGGATGTTGCCCCAAACCCTAAAACCCTAAACCCCTAAACCCTAAACCCCTAAGATCTAAACCCTAAGGCCCTAAACTTTAACGGGTTTGGGGTTTTAGGGTTGGGCTTCCCCAGCCAGGGATTGCGGGTGACAGAACCAAAACCTTCCGGAACTTTGCTTCCAGACGGGCCTGGCATAGGGTTTAGGGTTAGAGTTTAGGGTGTAGGGTTTAGGGTTGAGGGTTCAGGGTTTAGGGTTCAGGGTTTCAGGAGTCGCTCATGTCTTGACATCTGACCGACAGCAAGGCATGAGCATTCACCTTTTGCGACCTGGAGAACTGTCCGAAAGAGGGAGCGCCTTCAGAGGTGGTAAAGCAACAAGCCATAGGGTTTACGGTTTAGGGCTAAGGGGATAGGGTTGAGGGTTTAGGGTTTAGGGTTTAGGGTTTGGGGCTGGGGTTTAGGGTTTAGGGCTTCAGGGTAATTGTAACCGAGAGTTGTAACCGAGTGTATACATAAGCCAGTTACAAGCCCGCCTATGTCTCCCGTTATGGTTCTTATTGGCTTGTTTACAGGGATTACATTTGCGCAAAAGTTATCCTGAACCTCCAAGTAGAGTCCAAATTAACCCGATATCAGGCGGATTTTGAAAACTCCTGGGCAGTTTTGCCGCACAAGAACGTGTCAAGGGACTCAAGAAGCTCTGGCAAACACATTTGAAGCCTCTGGCATATTACGAAACGATTGTGTCATCTACAATGTGACTCCATAGAATATTATCTGGTTACAACTTGGGATTTTCCCAACCATGTCCTAAATATTACCTGTAAGCCCCCATATAATCTTAGCTTCCATTTCATTAGCCATTTCCTTTTCCGTTTGATATTTCCTATTCAAATAAGTGCATTCAGTTTTCATGTCATTTTCAATTTTCTCGCCCTTTTGATTCTAATCATTGGGGTAACATCCCTGGACCCTAAACCCTATCTATAAACCGCCCGGCTTCCCAATTCCGGAATGGCTGGACCTGGTGTACCACTCCTCCTCTTGTTGGATGTGGTCGCTCGTTTCCTGTCTGCAAATTATTGATTCTAAGGTCGGGACTAAGCCCTACACCCTAAACCCGAGCCCCGACAGCTGCTTCCAAATGAAAATGTGCAGGGTCCGCATTGGTGAAGACGTGGGCAAAACCACCGTAGACCCTGAACCCTAAACTCGAAACCAAAAGACTCCTAGAATTCGAAGCAGGGTGGGAAGTTGTCTTCATGTGGTAGCGTAAAAGGACTGTACAGGATTTCAAGGGCTTATATACGGATTATCGGCGAGTGTAAACAGAATAGTCTAGGTAGTAGGGCAATTTTGGTAACTCCAACCCATATCATAAGGGTCCTATGCGCAATGACTATCATTGGGAGTTGGGCCACCCATGGAAGGGACCCTGTGTGGAGAAATGCCCGGCTTGCTGCCCAAGTGTAACAAAACAGCTCCTTACAAAGATAGACTCTTCTACTACGTCGCGCTACGGTCGCCATGAAGAACGCTGCTGGCGTTCTACTGGTGATGTCCGCGTACTACTGTTGATACTGACAATCCTGCATGACCTTCGGACGACACTGTACCTTATTGCCCAAGGCATATGAGCTATAGTCTAAACTCCTAGTATCCCCCTTAATATTCCCTGTAGTAGTTCCCTATATAATCCCCTATATAGCCCCCTTTAAGGAGTTTAGACTATAGCTCATATGGCACTTGAGGTCATGGAGGATGGCTAGTATCCACTGGCAGGCAGCTCTGCCTCCAAGGTCTTCTGTTCTTCCCGGCACTGCCTGATTTCGCAAGAGCAGACCAAGGTTCAGGGGGCTGCTCAGAGAGAACCACTTGTGCTTTTATCCACGGCCCCCAAAAAAATGAAGGATTTAGGGTTTTGGGGTTAGGGGACAACCTTGCTCTGAGTCTGGCGTGGGCAATATGGGCGCCAATGAGAGCCTTTAGCATTGCTGAGGGGTTTCTACGTGAGGTGTTTATCTCCAAATCTCCAAACCAAAACACTCAGGTATGGGCCCATGGTCTTATCCTTATACTTTAGGTGGACCCCCCACCCTGTAATAGTGGCTATAAGGGATACTAAGGAGCATATTAGAGTCCTCTTATATACCTATTATACCACTATTGCAGGGTGGGGGGACTATTACAGGTGGGGGATCCTCCTAAGATATAGCCCTAAACCCTAAACCCGAAATCTTGGGTACTGCCCCAGTAACAGTCTATATTAGGGGTCCTATTAAGGGCTTTATATAACCATATTAGACTTATTATCCAACTGTTACTGAAGGGGGGCAGTACTGAACCTAAATCCCAATCACTGTTACAGGTGGGAGGGTCCTCCTAAGATATAGCCCTAAACCCCAAACCCTAAACCCTAAATCACTGTTACAGGGTGGGGGTGTCCTCCTAACTTATACTGAGCGCGCAGCGAGCTTAGCCGCTCACAATCGTTGTTGGTCACCTGAGCGGCCTGCGACCAAAGCACTCAGGGTTTATTGAGGGTTTTAGGCTTAGGGTTGAGGGTTTCAGGGTGAGGGTTTAGGGCTAGGGTTGATGGTTTTAGGGTTTTAGGGTTTTAGGGTTAGGGTTTAGGGTTTAGGGTTTAGGGGTTAGGGGTTAGGGTTAGGGTTGGGGGTTTTAGGGTTAGGGTTGAAGGTTTTAGGGTTAGAGTTTAGGAGTTTCGGAGGTGAGGAGTGTAGGGCTGTGATATCTGCGATATGGCACAGAAGCAGGGAAAGTCACAGTCAAGCCACAGCATCGCTTCGGATGCATCCTGCGAAAACACTCTCACCCCCACACCACACCCTCTGAGGCAGCCAAGCCACCCAAGCCAAATTCCTTTTAAGGTTTAGGACCTAAACGCAGTCAATCTCGGTCCACAACACAATTCCACCGCAGCCATTCCGGGCGTCTGGGCAATTGAGCGGCTCTGCACAGTGAATTGACGTTGCACCAGATCCGGGTGTATTTAGGATTTTAATAGGGTATATATAGGGGTTATATAGGGATTATAGGGTATATATAGGGGGGTTATATAGGGATTATAGGATATATACAGGGTTTCTATAGGGATAATAGGGTATATATAGGGTTTACGATTTAGGGTTCTCCCTGCTTGGGCTTTCCTACGTAGGCTGTGCAGTAGGGTTCTAGGGCTCAGGGCGCACAGCAAGCCCCAAAGAAGAACAAGCGTGGACGGCCAAGATAAACACGAAGCTGCTAAGCATTGGCACATAAGCTGGAGAAGGGGGAGTTAGGCGTTAGGTTTAGGGTTTAGGATTTAGGGATAAGTCACGGTATAAGATCTGCGCGCATACCCCTCGCATAGCACGAACCTTCCTCTCATGCATACTTGGCACTATTGGGAAAAGTTCCAGTAGTAAACTTGTGGGAGAGTTTCAGTGCTTGATGTGAGGGAAGGTTGTTAGTAAGTCCAAACCCTAAACCCTAAGCTCTCTCTGACCACTGACCCCTGAACCGAGAGCCTCCAACCCTGATCCCAAACCCTACAACCTCTGCCTCTTTGGCTCGCGCTACTTCGGCCGCAGCGAAGTCCACACCGGCCCTGTTTTCAACGGACACGTTTAGGCTTAGGGCTTATGGGTTAGCGGGGGGGAAATAAGTAAGGTGGAGGCCCAACTTTCTGGCGCAGTAGCTTGCAGAAATAGGGGGGAACCTTTATGAATCCTAATAGACTATAATCCTTATTCAGAGAATTCGCCGACAAAAACGGCCCCTAATTTTTGGAATCGATATAAACCTTAAAATCGAAAACCCTAAGCCCTACAGTGGTTTACACTCAAGCCCTAAATCACCAACGATATATAAGGATCCCAAGATCCAGGGCCATACTAGAGGCCTATACTACCAACTTTGGAAATGAGAACGTGAGACTATCATAGAAACAAACGTTATTGCGGATTATATAGGGGCTACGAGTGCAGGCAGTAAGTCAGTAAGGCAAAACTCACATGCGTTCTACCCCCCAAGATGTGTGGAGAATGTCAGGAAGTCAGGAACCGCTCTCCACTAAGCCCCTAGACCCTGAGCCCCCTAAACCCTAGCCCTAAACCTGCCATTCCTTACTAAGCACCAGGGAGCTCTATGTCCCTACGGGATCCCCCGAGTATTGTAAGGTTCAAGGGCCTATGGCTTACGGTTTAGGGGTTTCTGAGAATTGGGTACGGACTATACATGAACTGACAATTGTGGGCAAATGAGAGGAGTCCGGCAAAGGGATTCCATACCAATTGCTTTGCCAGAACCCTCAATTCATAAATCCCTAAACCCTAAACCCTAAACCCTTAAGCCCCTCAACCCAGTGGAACCTGAATCTGCAGTTTAGGGTTGAGGCTTTAGGGACTATATAACCCTGGCCCTGAACCCAAAGACGCCTCGCGTCTTTCAGCCTTTGCTGTGCTGCTTCCGCCTCGTCCATGCAAAGCAGTTTAGGGTTTAAGTTTGGCTTAGAGTTAAGGTTTAGGGTCGTTTTCGAGGGTTCTAAAATTGCGTGTTAAAGCTTTAGGATTTAGGGTTCAGAAGTTCAGGGCTTAAGGTCTAGGGTTTAGGGTTTATGCTCTAAGGGTTTTGGTTGCCTCAAACCCCCTAACTCATCAATTCTTCTGAATATCTGAGCACCCCACTGCAACCTCCCAGTATCTACTATTCCCGAAAAGAGTGTGTACGTGTCCTAATAAAAATGACAAACAAAAACTGACAATGACAGTGGTAAAAATGATGATTGCAGGAGCGACGGTAATGTAGAATACCATTGACTTGGTGAGCTGTTAAAATGGGGGCAGGGTTGGGGGCGAAATGAATCCAAAAAGGATCTTGCTAGTATGTTCCCAGACACTAGATCGTTCATATAGGAGGCCCCGCTGAATTGATCTAAATCTGTGGAAATGCCCCTAATCCCGAAAACCTAAACCTCTCAAACCCATGTGATGGAGTTGGGCTTCACCCCCCGCTGAACCTAAGCAAATACTTGGAAGAAGGAAAAGCAAATGTAAGCTACTACTTTATCGAAGGCTTGGGTTTTGCGTCTGTGCGCATCTCCATGCTTCTGAAGAGATAAAAGGCCAAAATCCTGAACCATGTTATAAGAAGTCCTCAGAGGGACACACTTGGTAGTGACTGCCATCTATGAAAGTCAATGCTGCACGCAAAGCTTAACCGCCTGCGCGTTGCATGCTACGGTTGATGGAGGAAATCCTGCATGACCAGAAGTCTACTACACCCCCATAGTGACTGAGGACACTGTAATTAACGTCATACAGTGATACAGCATGTTGTCCATCAACGATCTGTCTCAATCAAAAGGCGTTTGCATGCTTTGCCTCTGCCAGCTGAGTTCGCAGTGAATTTTGCATCCTTGGCAAAGCTACTGCAAAAATGACATCAAGGTTGTTTTGATGACTGAGCTCACAAAGGTTAGACTCCTTAAAAACAAAGAGGTGTGTAATCGTACTCTAATAAGTATCCCCATGAAACATGCTACACGCACATTGGATATTCTTCGGGGGGCCCTTTGGCACCCTGTGGACATTTTCAGCGATTATGATTTGGGGCTTGCGGTTTGAGGTTGAAAGATTGGGGTTTAAGGTTAAGGGTTTAGGGCAATGCAGGGATATAGAAGGATAGCAGAGGGATCATAGGCGTCCTTCTTGAGGACTCTTACAGCACATGCTCTCATTAGATTCAAGAGGAGTACATCTAAAAAACTCCCGCATGGCTTAATCTCCTGCCTAATAGCAACCGCAACATGCCCCCCTAACAGCAAATCCCCTACTTTAATACTATTATACAGTGGGGCAATATCATGGTTATATTTTCTTCTTATCAGGCGGGGTAGGGAGTTACTATAAGCCTTACACCGGGCTGAAGGTTCAGGGTTTAGAATTTAAGGCTTAGGAACAAGGATTCAGGATTTAGGATCTAGGACTTGGGGTTGAGGGCCTGACGACTTTCTGGCTCAGGTACGCTCTCACATGCAGGGACATCTGGCGACGTCAGGCAGATCATTGCATGACAGGTGGCGCTCGCCACTTCCTGAAAGATGTTTTAAACCCTAGACCCTCAACCCTGAACCCTGAACGAGATGAGGTGAGGCCATTTAGGTGTTGGTCCGCAGCTGCTGACCCATTGCTGCGGGTGGGTCAAAATCGTGTCAAAATCGGATTTGAGGATTTAGAGCTTCCCCTACCACCACCCCCGCCCAATGCTGTTCCCCCCACAATTAGCATTTTTCAGAGATGATCACGAAAAACGAAGGATTTGAGGCTGATCAAGGGAAATAGGGAAGCATTGTGGCCCGCACAGACCCGCGTCCCGGACAAAAGCATGCAGCGTCCAGCTACGGAATTCGGAAAAATAAGAAGCCCCACAAAAGGGAGCGCAGCAGAGTACTGAGATGTGGGGGTCTCTATGGACTCTGGATTTCTAGTAACATTGTCTCGAAGGTAGAGAAATCCTACGGAATCCGCAACCATCCACATCCCCAAATCTCGAACACTCCTGAATCCCCCCTATAATCCAATCATGCCTTAGCTGAGGCCCCCATCCACTAATTTCGACCACAAAGACCACTATGAGTATCCCTAATATACCCAACCCAATTCATACCTTACAGGAAATAGGTTCATATGGAGAGAGGGAAGGGATTTATGCAGTTTTGTAATCTCCTGGGGTTGATGCTAGAGCTCTTGCAAGACCCTAAGTACCCTAAACTTGGGGAAGTATTGGAGTGTAGTATGTTAAGTGAAGGCAGAGATTCCCTAAACTAAGCAATTCAGAATGACTTGAGTCCCGAACTGCGACGCGGTCGCCTGGACACATGGTTCAAAATTCAAATGTTTCCGGGGTATCCTTTTGGCCGTATTGATGCGAATTTTAGAATATATCGAAGCAGAGAAGCGGGAACGCCACTTTTGAAAGTGCCCATTTAAGGTTTAGGGTCCCGATCTCCCCGGATCGCAGGGAACCTACACCACTCACATCAACATCTTTGACATGCTGGTGCTTGCCTGTCGTGCACTTGCTCGATCTCGCACCTCTTGCCTTGTCGCACAGTTGTGGCAGTGATACGTGCACAGCAACGTTTCAGAGATGACCCTAAACTTCAAACCCTAAACCCTAATTCATATTGCGCTCAGGGACTCCAAGGGTTCCCCTCTTTTGATACGCTTGCTACGAATGCTCATCCCTTATAATCCTTACATAACTGATTCTCTACTAACATTCCCCCATATGCTGTCCGCATTTATGCAAGTTCCTAGAATACTTCTCTAAAGAGCTGAGTAGCTTTTGTTTGGTGGTTGAACCATGCAAGATTTTATTCTTTATATAATAAAATACGATGCCCAAAGGGAGGATATAATCTTGCTCTACATTTGGGTACCATTGCAACCCCAAATGAAATATGGTAGTTGCCCTAAAATGGGGAGACGTTGAGGCCGCGGCTGCAAAGCGGCAGACCGGCTTCGCACCTCTGCATGGCGAGCCTCCGCAATCCGCACACGGTCGATCAGCTGAGAAAACTTCTGACCTCAGCTCAAGAAGACTGGGTTGCTGTTAAGGAACTTAATTTAAGTTACTACATTGGGGAAACCCTATTACTTACTATATATACCCATGATGGTAACTTAATTTAAGTTCCTTAACAGCAACCCAGAAGGTTCAAGATTTGGGGTTCAAGAAGAGGAATTTGGAGCGTTTAGGGTTTACGATGCGGGGTTCAGGAATTTTGTTGCTGATGCCGGGCACGCTGTAACTCTGCGTGGACTGGCGCAGCATCAGGCAGACGTCTCAGTGATCTTGCGATCTGAACATACACTACATTGGGTCTACAGATTCAGATGCCTAGAGCAGTAGTACTTTCCATTTTCTTGTCCATTACTATTGCTATTCTCAGCAGCATTACTCTCATAAAAAAAAGGTTGTTGGCCCACTCCTCTGAAAATTGGCGTTGAGTTGTGCTCTCTATCCAGTACGGAATCTTCCCTCCTCTTCTACGTCCTGTAGCTTCAATTCTATAAAACCCGTAGATATTCCCTCGGGTTTACGGTTTGAGGTTTAGGTTTTTTATGGGACCTTTTCTCCTTAGCAATTCATGAGAATACTTTTGGGGTACGGTCCAGTCCTGACCCAACAACTGCAAATCTCAAGGCAGAGTGCTGAGGCAGCGCTTACCACTAGCCACAAGGTTTGGTTCAGGGTCTGAAGGTACCCCTGAATGGGTACCTTATAAGTGGGACCGAACACCACATGCTACAGGGGCTCAATTCCCGAGGCTGCACACACTCTCTGTGAATGGTGATCCTCGAAAAGTGAGAAGCTTGGACGCCAACAACGCAAGACACAAAACCTATGTAGCAGGCATCGATGTGCTTTAGATTGGAAGATGCTTGTATTGTAGCAATGAACAGAGGCTGAAAGATGCCAGGTATTTCTTTTTGCGGTAAGGGAGCCTACTATAATTGCTTATATGAGGAGTCAGCTAGAGCTGCTAGGTGTATAAAGGATGAAGAAAATGGCTTCTCCCCTGAAATCATTGAATCCTAAACCCTCAACCCCAAACCGTGTGGCATGGAGTATGCGTCGGGTAAAGGCTTACACCGGTTGTGGAGAACTTCGGCCTCATTTTGGTTGACATACCGGACAGTTCAAAACCGAAACCCTAAGCCTGTGCTTCTAACTCCTTAAGAGAAGGTTCAAAGCTTAAGCAGTGGCAGCTGGGTTGTGATTAGTCCTACGTGCTGTTAAGGAACTTAAATTAAGTTACCATAATGGGCATATATGTATATGGTATATGTAGGGTTTAGGGCTTAGGGCTTAAGTTAACCGAATGGGTATTTTATTAATGGGTTTCCCCAATATGGTAACTTAAATTAAGCTCCTGAACAGCAACCCAGACAAGCAAAATATCATCCGCACATCCTAGATCGTAGGCTGGCTTATCTACGAAGCACTTTTACCCAACCAGGCCCAATCAAGGTCCAAAGATACGATACTCAGGGCCGGATTCCCAATCCCACTCTTGAGCCGTACTACAATCCATGCCTGTAGTGAAGACAACTGATCCCTGATATATGGCGGAGATGATATCTAACGAACAGGGTGCAGGGTTTAGGGAAGGATTTGTAACCCCCAACTCCGAAGATTAGGACCCTAAAGCTATCATATCATATGAGCTACTGTCTGAACTCCTAGTATCCCCCTTAATAACCCCTATAGTAGTCCCATATATAATCCCCTATATAACCCTCCCTTGAAGGAGTTTAGACTATGGCTCATATGACTAAACCCTAAACCCTAAACCCCTAAAACCCTAAACCCCTAAACCCCTAAGCCCCTAAACCCTATTG
>CAJNIZ010003316.1:12645-23916 GCA_905231905.1 Symbiodinium pilosum | reverse complement strand
TGCGTGGGTGGTTGTCAAAATTATGATACCTTTTCGGATCTCTATTATCGTACGGCACCTAACATTTAGGGTACCCAAAAAGGGACCATGAGTTTGACAACCACCCATGTATAGTAGTTGTTTATGGTTTAGTGTTCAGGGCTTAGGGTTTAAGGAAGGGGGTATGTACCATCGCTTTATACTGCAAAGCGTGATGACTATAGCGTCGTTGGGTTTTTGACTAACGTGCGAACGGCTTGGAGTCCAGGGTTTACAGTGATGCTTCTTTTTCTTTGGTTGTAGAGTATGTAGGGTTGAGGGTTTAGGGCTTAGGGTTTAGGGTATACACATTTCAAATCCCACTAAGCTTTGAACCAAGTCGGCCAGGGCTCCACAAAGGGAAGGTAATAGATCCTGAAGGCATCCGCACTTTCCTTGACTGCGAATCACAGCCCTAGGGGTCCCAAGTGCCGGAATGATGGCTCATTGGTACTCCAACGAATTTCTATACAAGTACTTCAGCCCAAACTGCTAACACCTGAGGACTGGGACCGTATGAGTGGGGCCGAAGGCGGAACCTTATGGTGCTCGACCGAACACCTTACCATCCTAAAAACATGGTTGTAAGGGCATCAGCTGTGCAGGAAATACACCATGTGAGATACTGCATAAAATGCTACAGGTGTATAACTGGCTTTTGGAAATGCACTTGAAAAAACATGTCCTAACCTTTGGCAGCTTCAACGGGCCCCAATGGCCCCACGCTCCAGCTACGCGCTTGCGTTCGTCTTCGCATCGGCGGTGCGGGCCGCGGACCAACCCAGCCAGGCGAAGGGAGGACAAAAGCCCCAAGCATGGTGAGGATGGTAAGAAGCACCTTAGGAAGCCAAAGCTTCTTGCGGGATTCTGCATAAGGTTTAGGATTTAGGGTTTAGGGGTTAAGGGAGCCCTACACCCTAAACCCTGTATAACCCCAATCTACTATATAATAGTCTCCATTTAAGTTTTCATTATCCCTATATAACCCCAATATACTATACTATAAGGGGAGGGGGAGCAGCTTTCTGGGAGTAAGGATATAGCTGGGTGGGGGTTTAGGCTGCATGCAGCGTTGTGCAGGAGATGTTTGAAACTCCCACATTGACACAAGCTGATCCTTTACACCCCATAATCCGATTCTCAAGGCAGCCAGCACAGCGGAGATAGATACTGCACAACTCACGGAGAGTACTGTAGCATCCTGAATAGATACCAGCATTGTAGTATCAAGTGAGGAAAATTGTCAATATTGCGATGTTGAAAGAGAACTGGAAGCTGGCTCTGTACGGGCGTTGAATATGGTAAGTAGTAGCTCGAGTAACTCCAGAAAAATGTTGGGAACTGTTAGGCTACCGTAGGGACTCCCATAAAGTTCAAGTCCACTTCATATGGCCATACACCGAAATTCCTCACGAACCCCCCATACAACCGCCAAACCCTGAACAAGAAACCCTACTCCATGCGTGTTCATGTGTTGCAAAAACGCAGTTCCCCGTTGAATCTTGAATGATGACGTTAACCCTCAGAAGGGGCCGGGAATTTTGAGTTAGGTCCATGTGGGAGTTTCCACAAAAAGGGGAGGCTCCTCTTAGGTACCCCTAACAGACTATAAACCTTGCTATACGGACCCCCAAAGGAGGACACCCAAATTATGGAAACGCCCATACTTTCTCGTGCGTCGCTTTAAAAATCCAGGAGCCACCGGCGTCAGAATGGAGACCCTTCGCCCACCACCATGGCTGCCAGCCATGGCGTCAGCTATGTTTCCAGCGAACGCAAGGAGCGTGGCCCTACCCGCAGGATCCTAAGAACCTAGATAGGGGTAGTATGAATTGACCAAAGTCCTCCTACTACTACTAATAATAATAATACGGCACTGACTGCTCCTGCTGCTACTGCTAATTACTTCTACTTCTACTAACACTACTAGCACCACTACCTAGTTCTGCCTCCCTACTTTGCACTATGTAGATGCGGAGGATCCTTTGGGCTAAATCCGACATCGTAAGATGACTTGAATCATATACCTAATAAACCTCAAAGGAGCTCTGTAGACCTCAATAACTTTTGAGGACTGTTGCAGACCTCCTCAGGCAAGCTTGTCCCACTGTAACATACTGCATGTGTTGTTCCAACCTTCTCCTGTAGGAATGACTGACTGCCTGGTTTGTTGCGTCATGCAAGGTGGATAGATCTCCTTTCGCCGGATCTGTTACCGTGTACAGCCTCAACCCGCCTCACTTCCCCATTTGCCGTCTTTGCAGCACGTAGTGGCTAGCAATGCGTTTTGACTGTAAGAAGCGAGACAGGCCATGTGCAGCGCCGAATGAAAGTCTGAACGATGGGCTGAAGCTCCCGTTATACAATCAGCTATCTGCAGCCTCAAACATCAAACTAAACAGGCTCGACCAATCAGAAAGGCAGACATAACCTGCTAGACTACCTAAGGCAGCCGGCGAAAAACTGGCAGCCTGAGCGCGGGTTACCCTAAAACGTGCATCACACCTTCTCCCAAAGCTTTACCACCTAATCCTGTATTGTGAGGGACCTTGGAGATAGGCGACATTAATGTACTATTTCTCCGTTTATGAAGGCGCAGCTTAGCAACGTTACAGTAACTTTTTTTGTGTGGTTATCCCAGGGGCAGAAAAATAGATGGTATCTAGCCCGCCTGCTGTTAGGGTTTAGAGTTTCATTGGAGGAGCGCAGCCGTCTCAAAACATACGCAGAACCTGTAGTTGACTGTCTAAGACTACAGGAGCTACAGACCCAAACACTGAAACTCACACCTCAGTGCCTTCCCATCATGAGGACCCCAAGTTCTTGTCTACCTACCCACGTGTTCTTTTGCACGCAAATTTGTGTACGTGCCAATGCTAAAAAATACCTACCTACCTATGTGGAAGATTCCAAAAAAGGAGGAACCCAAACATGGACCGCAATACACTAGGACCCTTGATAATACAGGAGCCGACAACCCTAGACCCCAAACAAACCCCTATGCAAATGTGACTACAAGTGGGTCATTGAGGGAAGGAAGCCCGCGCCAGGGGGACGCCCATCATCTTCTTAAGCATCCTCTCCATGTTCTCCTTGGTTTAGGGGTTTAGGGTGTACCCGCTACAAAAACCTCCCAATGCACAGAATAACAGCTTTTAGACCAGCTTTGCAGGCTTATCATTCTGAGGGATGTCTAGCTAGAGGTTCGGACATTGGGTTTTGAGCTTGGGCATTGGAGTTCGGGGGTTTAGGGGTTCAGGGTCTGGAGCTTGCAGGGGGGGATATGATATCCTGTTATTAGATTGATTAGATAGGGAATATTCAGTGATGGGGGTCGGTTCCAGAACTCTTGGGAAGATAGCCCGGACTGTTTGAAAATCTGCCCCCCTCATTTCTCCCCCCTCCAACTGTTTGGGGTGTAGGACACCACCCTTTATATTGGGAATATCATGGAAAAGACCCTGAACCCTGAGCCCCCCGAACTATGCACATCCCAAAGATGGGACTAACGGCTATTACCATACTTTTTGGGAGGTCTAGGCATTGCCAAACCTCAAACGGTCACCATTGGGGATTTCCGACACGAAGACCCCCAAGCCATCGACCCCGGATTTTACAGAAAATCCCAAGACAAGCTTATTCGTTTTGAGCCCTGCATCCATCAGTTCAACTTGTGACAGCCAATGCCGCTCGAAAAGATGTTGGCCTTACATGTACATCATACCTTTGATGAAAATGCTCTACATCAAAGTAGGGCACAACTGGAACAAGGAGGGGCGGTAAGTGTCTTTCTTCCTCAAGCTACTCTAGGTTCCCCAGTAGCCCATTAATCATAGGGGTACCCTTTTTCCTACTGTTCCAGTTGTAGTAAGGAAACCCAAAACAGAAAGGGCAAAAAGGTAATAATGGGGATTACTGGGGTACCTAGTCCTTCAACCTCATGAATGTCAGGCTCTTGGCCACCGCTGAACAACCTTTGAGCTGTCCGCCATCACCGCGGATGTGTAGGGTTTAGGGTTTAGGATTTAGGGTTTTAGGGTTTTAGGGTTTTAGGGTTCAGGGTTTAGGGTGTGTAGGGTTTAGTCTGTAGGACTCTCCGGTGCAGGGTGCTGAGGGCGGTCCAACAAAAAGAACGACACATACTCCTAACCTCTTACCCCTAGGTTCCTTTCGACTGAAATCCTGAACCTGACACCCCAACCCCTCAACCCTCAACCCTGAACATCCCTCAACTCTAAGTGTAAACTCCAAACCCTAAACTCTCAATCTCAAAGTCTGATCCCCCAGACACTGAACAACATGGTAGTTTCCATTTTCTTGTCATCCCCCTAGGGTATCCATATATAGTCCCCCTGAAGTAGATAGGATATGGGGTAGATGGGGAACTTATTATGACATACCTGAAGCCATATTCTATCTACTTAAAGGCAACTGTCACCCTATGGAGCCCCTTTTCCCCTTTTTTCCCAGGGCCGCCCTAAACCCTAAACCCTCGCTTTCCACCCCACCATCAGCTGAGGTTCCCAGAACCAATTCCAGGCAACCTCATGGTCCATGTCCTCAGCTGAATTAAGAGGGGGTTAGGATTTAGGGTCTAGGATTGAAGGGTTTAGGGTCTAGGATTGAAGGTTTAGGTTAAAGGCTTGGGGCTTAGGGTTGAGGGTTTAGTGTTTTTTTTGCAGCCCTGCGCGTCTTTTCTGTGACAGCATCAGCTAGAAGAGCCATTCTGTTTGGCTAGGGAGAACACCAATCCCTGAACCCAAACTCTAAACCCTCAACGCTAAACCCTCAACCTCAGATCTCTCATGCCTTCAGCTTCGTCTCCCCAACATATGGGGTTTTCGAAATTCGGGAGAGGTACCTCTATCCAAGGTTCTCTGTAAAGAGGTTAATGTTAGACAATCTATGACAGGGCTAAATGTGTGTACGTTTGTATATATATATATGTATACATACATCTGTGAATGTACATGCATGCGAGTCAGCTTGAGGCGCTTCTCCATATGAGCCATTGCCTAAAGTCGTAGTGTTCCCCTGAATAAGCCCTGTTGGTAATCCTTTATATAGTCGCCCATATAACCTCCTTTAATGAGTTTAGACTATAGCTCACATGGGGGTACCCATGGGGTTACGGGAACATTGTGGGGATCTTGGACCGACCGTTTTCAGGATTCTACCAGGAATACTTTGGCAAAATCCAACTTCCATGGCTCTATAGTCCTCCTTAAGTAGATAGAATATGGCCTTGGGTATATTATAATAAGATCTTCACGGGGGACTCTAGGGCAGCGTAAGGTACATGCTGATCCATGATGCATCTGGCTGGGCTTTAGCGAGTTCTTCAGAGGTTGTACCCGTAGCTCCATCTACCTGCAGCTCAATAGCTGAAACCCGTTCTGTAACAAGTAAAAGCCGGTAAAACTCTAGGTAGATGGCCTTGAATCCAGTTGCCAGCCCAGCCTCAAATCCAAAAGGAAAAAGGGTTTGGAGTACGCCCCAACCCACTAAAAATCACAAGAAGGCCTTTCTGTTCCGATTTAACCACTATAACTGAGCAGGAGCCTAACCTAAGGTGATTCAGCGTTTATGGTCGAAGTTTAGGGTGCAAAGTAAGGGATTTTGGGCTGGATGGATATGGGTCTGAGAGGATCATGGCTCCCTGGTTTTGATGGCTTAGCCAGAGAAGAAGTGACTAGTCTTCCTAAAGAATACTTTACCCTAAATATGATCTGAGCCATAGTCTAAACTTCTAGAATGCCCTTTGATATCCCTTAATGGAGCCCAAGGAGCCTCAACCCTAAACCCTAAACCCCGAAACCTTGGGTACTGCCCCCCCCACTAACAGTCTATATTAGGGGTCCTATTAAGGAGAATATATAAAACCATATTATACTTATTATCCAACTGTTACTGAGGGGGGCAGTACCCAACCTAAACCCTAAACCCCAAACCCCGAAGCCTAGACCCTAAATCCTGACACCCCCCCCCTAAAGCCTTAGCCCCTAAGCCTTGGAACCGTAAACCCTATACCCTATCACTTGACGATGTGCGAGCTTCCACCCGTTATGGACGAGGTTTCCCAAGATTGGAGGTACCATTTTGGAGGTCCCTAGAGTGGAATATTTGGGGGTCTATTTTGGGGTCCCTACGCCCTAAATCCCTTAAACCTAAACCCCTAAACCCTAAATCCCTAAACCCTGAACCCCTACACCCTAAACCCTAAAGCGCTGAAACGACCAAATAAACCCGGATATGGTGACCGGGGAGCCCAGTCTTTGGGAACCATCGACCTGGCTTCAAAGGCTGATGGGGGTCAGGTTTAGAGAGTTTAGGGTGTAGGGCTTTAGGGTTTAGGGTTTGGGGTGTGGGGTTCAGGGTGTAAGGTTGTAGGGGGCTTTTGAGTTTAGGATTTGGGGTGTAGGATTCAGGGTTTGGGGTTTTAGGGTTTGGGATGTAGTGTTCAGCCAGGGTTTAGGGTTTTAGGGCTTTAGAGTTTAGGGTTTGGGATGTAGTGTTCAGCCAGGGTTTAGGGTTTTAGGGCTTTTGAGTTTAGGATTTGGGGTGTAGGATTCAGGGTTTGGGATGTAGGGCTTTAGGGATTAGGGTTTGGGGTGTAGGGTTCAGGGTTTGGGATGTAGGGCTTTAGGGTTTAGGGTTTGGGACGTAGGGCTTTAGGGTTTAGGGTTTGGGATGGAGGGTTCAGGGTTTAGGGTTTGGGATGTTGGGTTTAGGGTGGGGTTTTATATGGGCTGTAGAGGGATTGTATTGGGACGCTATAGGGGCTATGTTGGGTACACAGGGCTTAGGATCTTCCTATGGCTACCTTCTCCTTGGTTTAAAGCTTAGAGGTTGAATGGGTCTCAAATGGATTGGGTGGCTTAGACGCTGTAAGGATTTGCAGATTTGTGTGGTTCAGGGGTTTAGAGGGATGTGTGTACATGGGGCTTAGAGGCATTAGGGCTTTAAGGTATGGGAGTGAAGGCTCGAGAAGCGTTTCTTCTAGCTCTAGCTGGGAGAGACTAAATAGAAAAGACGTGTGGGTACATTTTTCGGCGCGCTGCAGACAAGAAACTAAAATCATGCTACGTTCTTAGATCGTAAACGGGTGGGTCGTGGGTTACCATTTGGAGTATTAAGGAATACAAGGAGTATCACCAAGGCATGCTATACTGCCCTCCTTGGACTTCCACCCATTACAGAGATCCTGCACTTTCGGATCCAAATTTACCCTAAACTCTAAACCCTGAGGGCAGAAATTGGGTTGAGGGTCTTCTGATGCTTGGGTAGGATCTGACTAAGGATGAGATTAAGAGTGTAGGCTGTTCAAGATTCAGGGCTTAGGGGGCTCTACTTGGAGGGTCAGGGGGATTTAGTAAGTACGCTAATAGCCTCAGAAATTGGGCTGAGGGTCTTCTGATGTTTGGGTAGGATCTGACTAAGGATGAGATTAAGAGTGTAGGCTGTTCAAGATTCAGGGTTTAGGGGGCTCTACTTGGAGGGTCAGGGGGATTTAGTAAGTAGGCTAATAGCCTCAGAAATTGGGCTGAGGGTCTTCTGATGTTTGGGTAGGATCTGACTAAGGATGAGGTTAAGAGTGTAGGCTGTTCAAGATTGAGGGTTTAGGGGGCTTTACTCGGAGGGTCTGGGGGATTTAGTAAGTAGGTTAATAACCCCTAAAACCCATATAGTAACCCTACTTATTCCCATTAGTACCCCACTTACGAAGTCCCCTGACCCTCCAAGTAGGGGTTTCGAATGACTGTCACTTTGCCACAGTACAACAAGTTCGCAGTCTTCCAAAGGGAGCGCTATAAGGGGAAAATGATTATTTCATGGCATGTGGATGTAGAGGATTGCAGCCTGCAACCTGACCTTACCATTAAAAACAAGCGTAGCTCCTGTAAATGGCTGGGCTCAGCGAGAGTTGAGACTGATATTGACCAACTTGGGCACCGATCAACACCGAGGCCCCCATACAAGATCTTCTAATTTTCCTAGACCATCCACTTGCACTCTATTCCCACTATTTGGGGCTATATCATATATCCCGAATTCAAGGATACTAGGGGGGTCCTGGCCGATGTGCTAAACATCTTCCCTTGCGAGCAGTAGGGCCGCATGCCATCCGTTCGATCCACGCTTGTGTCTTTTGTCAAGGTATCTTGTACCTAAGCCGAAATTCGCCCAGCTCTTCATGACACTGTTGTTGCGAGTCATCCATTCAGTCAGCACGTCATACAAACACAGGGCGCTTCCGTCATCAAGTAGTTGGTGTGCTTTGTTCTTAATACGTTTCCACTCAGTCAGCGTGGTGCCTTGGCGTTCATCTGCCTTGATAATCTGGCCCCCGCGTGCCACAAAAGCTTTAAGCTTCTCTCTGTTAGAGTCAGATGGCGCGGAATGGCAAGCTAGCAGCAAACACTGACCATAGTTCACTGCAATGATGGCATTCATGGTGGCGACCTTCTGGCCCTCCATCTCGTCGAGGATGTCAATTGCTTTGTCAGGAGTTCCAGACAGCATGTGGGCCTTCGCGTAAGCTGCGTAGCAAATCATATTAGGCTGCACGCCAGCCGAGCGGAACCCATTCCAGATTGCATCAGCCCTGGCTGCATCACAACAGTCTGCAGATGCATTCAGCAATCCGCCAAGAAGCACAACATCCTTGGCCCACGCAGCCCCTTCCATCCGGCCTTCCTGCAACATCCTGTCCACTAGCCGCGAATGACGAAGCCGCTCAGATAGAGCAAGAAACGTTGAATGCGTCGGCCCATCCTTTATAAAGTCTATGCTGGAGGACCACTCCCATAACTCAAGGGCCCAGTGATGGCCAGTGTTCAAGCCAGCTGCAGCGCACAGCTTGAAAGCGCTGCTCAGCATGATGTTGAAATCCTTTGTGTTTTGGACCTTAGCTTTTGCCTCATCGATAAGTCCTCGGCCAAGCCGCAGTGCGACGTCTGCACGCGATCGAACCACTTCAAATGCTCCATCCCTACGGAGGCAAATAGAAAGGGCATGGAGCACAGAAGATATGTGCACAGAATCGGATGCGATCTCTTTCTTCTTCTGAAGAGACAGGACGTCTGTCAGGGCGTTCCACCACCGTTTCTGACCACAACGCTGCACCGCAGCACTGAACACACTGATGTCTGCGTGGCCGGCTTTTGCCGAAGCTTGCAACAAATCTAACAGCTGCCTCTCTGAGGTGCGGTTCTTCAGTTGAAATCGCAGTCTGCCTGCCTCTGGGGAGCGGCGCTGGGGAGTGCTTCTCTTTGGATTCGTCGGGCTCATTAAGAAAAATTGCCTGGATTTCTTGACCTGGTTACGGCTACTGCTTCGCTTGCGGCCAGTCTTTGCATTGTACGAGCCGTTGGGCCGCGTGAGCATGCGCTCGCGTTGAGATGTCGGTACCTGGTGCGGGCGCGAGTGGCTGTGCAAGGCCAGGACTGCAAATGTCACAGGCCACCACGTAAAGAAGCCACGATGGTACGCCCAGCCCAGAAAATTAGGACATCTTTCCTCGACCATCATTGGATGCACCTGAATCCTCTGCAGCCCGGTGAGGGGCCTGCGGCCAAATCTTGGCAAAGGCAAGTCTGCATAGGGCGTCGCCATTGATATTTAGCAGAATTGGACGGAGGGATATGCTTTCTCGGTTCCTACCAGGGGATGCAATGAAACACCGTGAAAGCAAATCTTCAGCAATCGCGCATCCCTGGAAGATGAATCGCAGCCCTTTCAGTGGGAAGTTCTCAGGTGGGGACACTTGCATAAGGCTTTTTTCAAGCTTGTATGTACACACGAAGAAGTATACGGGCGCCATATACAGATTCTACCTAAACCCCACAAGTATCTAAAATAATAGCCCTACACCCATAATAACAGCCACAGAGGTCATTATCTAACATACTTTTGGGATCCAGGTAGACAGAATCCTCAACGCGGCATGATGCTAGCCTAAGCCCCTAAACCCGAACTGTAGAACCACCACCTGAGCCTGACATGAACGAAGGTCTCGAGCCACATGCTCTGTGGAAAGCTGGTTTACAAGGGTTTTGAGGTGAATGAGACAGGACCAACACATGGGCTCTTCTCAAAATTGTGGCCCCTTTTGGTTATAGATTACAAATATACTGCGGCACTTAATATTTAGGGGTACCAAAATAGGACCCTAACTTTGGGAACTACCTACATGCAAGCTCCGAGAAATTGCCTCCATCGCCTCAGCCTTCTGTATAAGCTACCTCCTGTTCCATCTACATAGGGCTTCCTAGGTTTGCCCATGACTTCCAAGCTTTTCCCCCTGAACTCAGTAAACCCTGTAGCCCTGGAGCCTAAAATCGAACCCCTAAACCCTACCCACTAAACCTATGAAAGTTACCCGGCTTGGAAGTTCAGGGGACTTAGTAGGCAGGTTAAAATGCAGATAAGTGGGGTTACTATATGGGGTATAGGGGTTATTAAGCTACTTACTAAGTCCCCCTGACCATCCCAGTAAACCCTGAATTACCCCTTTTCGCACAACTGAAAGACAGCAACCGCCGTACCTGAGAGAGGCCAGCATTACAGCTTTGAACTGTGGGAGGAGGATGCCGCCCTGCATGGAATGGTTTGGGGAGTTAGGGTTCAGGGTTTGGGGATCAAGGTTTAGGGATTAGGTTTAGGGTTTGGGCTAGATTAACTTCAATAATGGTGAAACAAACGCAATAGAAAGTGGCACATGACATGGAAACGTGGATGATAGCGATAGCGGAGAAGGATGCCGCCCTAAAAGGCGGGGGTCTTCCCAAAAAATTGGCCTCCCTTCTATTGGGGGGGTCCTATAATCATGTGCGGTTTAAGGTTAGGATTGACTTTTGGCTTCAGGCTTAGAATTCTATTTTTGGGGTTTAGGGTCTAGGGCATGTAAGACGGATCATCAACTTTTGTGGTGTCAAAGTTGGGACACCCATCTTATGGCAACCCCACATGGAGGTTTCCAAAACTAGGCGTACCCTTGTGAGGGGTCCCCATAATGGGGTCTATATTGGGGTTCCCCTCTTTTGGGAAGTTACCACATTGGCTACGGTTTAGGGTGCGACGAATAGGGGTTGAGGGTTTGGCGTCGAAAGGGGCTGTACTACATCTTGACCTACCTAAAGTGAACCTCGTGGAGACCTGTTAGCCGTAGGGGCGAAGCATAGGACATGGGCTTCATCACCAAGTTTGGGTTTGGGGGTTCTAGGCTTCAGAGTAATCCCCTCCCCCTAATAA
>CAJNIZ010003316.1:0-12628 GCA_905231905.1 Symbiodinium pilosum | reverse complement strand
ATATGGTATACTATAATATATTGGGAATATTTATTATTAGGGGGGTGGGGGGGTTTATTATTAGGGGGAGGGGATTACAAGGTGGGAAAAGTGGACGGGATCGATGTCAAGGCTTAGGGTGTCATGTAGGGGCCATTATGATCAGGAGAGGGGCTCGGGGTACAGTGTGCTATAGGTGTATGAGATCTATACAGGGACACTATCGGTACTTACCTAGGCTCCCACACCCTAAACCCTAAATTGGTTTGCGGCTGTACAATTTCAGACAGGGAATCAGGCAACTGCTTTTTTTTCTGTTGACTGTCTGGAGATTGGCTCTGGTGGGCTGCTGTTCAGGAGCTCAGAACAAGTTGTCAGAATCCGGGAACCTTCCTGTTTACTGTATGTCTGTATCGTGGTAACTAATAATATCAAGCTGCTCCGCTGCAACCCAGTCGTAAAGCCCAAGCACCAAAAAACATAAACCCCTGGACTCTCGAACTTAACCCTGCATACGTTTGTTAGATCGTAGGGCTAAGGATCTAGAATAAATGATCATGGAAGCTTTACAACATACAGGGTTCTTTTTGATCTGCAGGAGCCCAGTTGAAGCCAACAAGAAAAATGTAAAACGCAGTGCCTAAATGATGAGAATACGGTTTGGGGGTTGTATGTCAAATTTCCTTTGTACAAATCAAGTACAGTACTCATTTCTTCGAGTCTGTACACGAAAAAGCCAGGCCTCATAACAAGGGGTCCCCTAATCGGGTGGGTTGCCTCAACAAGCAGGAAAGCGTATTTACAAAAACTCATCTTATGGCAACTTGAGTTAAGTTCCCTCAGCACTAAACCCTTAAACTGAGTCAACCGACAGCAGTGCCTGCTTGTACTTGCCCAAGAGCAGAGATAGCACGTCGCACTCTTCCTACTGAAGGGAGCCGATCAAATAGGGGATTCATGAAAAGGGCTCATTAGATCTCAGTGGGGTCCTGTTATATGCTCCCCACCCATATTCCGGTCGTACGATAAATCCACCCTAAAATTAAATACAGGCTGGAGTACATACATTAGGGGAGGGGGGACGACACTTGATATTTTGGGGGCAAAGGATCCACGGCGATGGGTTTCAGGTGTATCAGCAGTGTAGAAGGAATCTTCCTGATGTTGAGGATGCTGGAACAGATACATGCACGCTGTGGGTACTCCGAAAGTCCTAAAACTTAGAGCAAAGACGCTAAATGCAATCAAGGCCTCTATTGCCCATATTTTAGGGTTAAGGGTTTAGGGTTTACAAATTATGGGTTTAGTTTGGGGATTAGGGCAGGCGCTTGCCAACGTTGATCAGGGATAGCTTGCAATCTGCACAAGCGCTTGGGTGCTTTGGCGTGTAGTGCCCCGTGTGAGCCATTGTCTAAACTCCTATTAGTATCCCCCTTAGACCTATCATAGGAACCCTATGTAATCCCCTGTGTAACCCCCTTCACCGACTTTAGACTATGTAGCTCGTGTAATGAAGCACTCACTATAGGTTGCAAATGCCCTTGTCTTGCATTCTGCTTGCCTGCAGGGCTTTTGGGTTCCTGTAGGGATCACGAGCAAGTAGGCTTCTCTGATAAAACTTCCCACAAGATTGGTGTGCCGGAGAACTTACCTCTTACGGGCTTCAGTGCCTGAGCACTGACCCTGACCCAAACGAACAAGCAACCGGACAACGGCCTCGTGTAAAAGGATAGTAGTTCCATGCCCGCTTCCATCCAGCAATTTCCCTGCCTCAACAAAGCTCAGGTGGCCAAAGCTTTGCTGAAACCTTCACTCCCCTCTGGTGAGCAAGGAATGAACAAATGGATCCTTATGGAAGTCCTTATGTAGTCCCCAAGAAAGTGGCAGTGCCCATTCTCTGGTTCATTCCTCCACTCCCTGCTAACCAGAGGTAAGCTTCAGGGCATATGGTCCAAAGGGGCTCAACACCTCAAGGGGGAAAGCACTGAATGAACCCGCACCATGACATCCGAGGCCCCAAGAATCTCCCCCGAATCCTCTCACTCACGTTTCGAATGATGCCGTGACAAAGCAGCTAGGAAAACATAGAGCTTAGGACCTAGCGCTTGGAACTGCTACCATTAAGCTGTCACTCACGCTCTAAACCCTTAACACAAGGCATTTTAGAATAATTCCAATTCCCCATTTACGGCCGTTTTGGTACTATTCCCAACATCAGGCACCATTTAGGGTGAGGTCGGGTGAGGTCGCTTTAAATTCCCAAGTGCTAAACCCTTAAGTCTGTCCTGCAGACGAGTGGTATTGGCCACGTTGGTTGCCATCGAGTTGAAACGCTCAAGAACGATGCTCATCCACTTGCTCTCCTCGTGAATAGCGAGTCCAGATACGGTTTTAGGTCTAGGGTTTATTCCCTAAATGGTTTAGGGTTTAGCCAAGTAAGGAAATATGAGGAAACCATGAAAGACCCACACCAACAAGCATAAAGGGTTCAAGGGAGCAAGCAAGCAAGCAAGCATTTTGAGAGTTTGCTTGGGGGTCGGGAGGACTCAATAAGTAGGTTAATAACCCCTAAAGCCCATATAGTAACCCTAACCCTACTTATCCCCATTACTAACAAGGTCCCCCTGACCCTCCAAGTGGGGTGTCGGTGCAGTGTTTAGAGTAGAGCGCCCCTTCAGGGAGTTGGACCTGCCGATGGATGTAATTGGGGTCCCCTATTTTGGGAAACTGCCGTATCAATAGCTACTGCTCATCGTCACAATGAGGTTTCGGTTTTTGAATGACAAGGAGTCGGCGGACAAGAGCGCTTTAATTACGCTGGTGGACATGTTGCTTTCGTAAAGATAGCTGGATTTCACGTTTCCCTTCCGGACATAAACTGCCGGTTTCTACGTCCAGTACTGGCTACCTTAAAGGTCAGGATCTGGAGCCTGCGTAATTCATGGTAAGCCTATGCCCCCCCCAAAACGGGGCCTTGCAGTAGGATAAACATCAGGGTCCTCGTTTGTGTCTTGGCTCGAACAACGTTTAAACACCTGAGCCTAAATTTTGCCTTTTTTGTGGTGCCCCTGCTGGACCGTCACCGTGAACTGCACAACTTCCTTTATAGGCAAGAATAAAATGCTGCTGGGTATGGAAAGTGCAAAAAGACCTGGCATGACTGTTCTAGGTGCCGCTTCTACTTTAGGGTTTAGGGTTTAGGGTTTAGGGTTTCGTATGGCTGACAAGCATCATCGCAAAAAAGCACGCAACTGGCAAGTGGTGGATCTCTCCCACACATGTGGCTGCAGTCTCTACGGCAGAGGCATAAGTCTAGCCGGTGCTCATGCACAACATGAGCGAAGGACGACTAGCTGTAGCTGCTTTCAGAATCTCTGAAAGCCATCTGTCAGCAAGAAAGCGCTACGAACTAAGAACTCAGGTGATGGAACGTGGCATCTGAATCTTTTCGAGCCACTCCAAATCCCATCACAGCCGCATTGAAGAGGAACATCTCGTTGAAGGTTGTAGGTACATTCACCTGACGCTTGCTCAGAACTTACCTGTAGCCCGCGGAACTCGGCGGGTTGGGGCTACATCAAAAAAGTCACGAAAGAAGGTCTGCACCGTATGTTCCTGGTAGGTGCTCCTCCTTCCCTACAATAATCCCATAGACTCGATGATGCATGACACGGGGGTAGCCAAAAATAGAGCTTGTCGGGATACATGCCAAGATGTACCTGGACCATGTAACTCAGGACGTGGGTTTCATGGTTGAGGGGTACAGTTAAGGACTGAATCCTGAAAATATCCAAGGCTTGCTAAACCTTTGCAGACGCGCTGACAAACTTCTTGTAGTTCAGACAGGAAGCTCAAACTCCGAAATTCGTGGACATTTCTGCCATCATGTCTTCCAAATACACCAGAAAATTACTGCTAACCTCATACGAATAACCCCCCCCCCCGTAAGAATTGCAAAATCAAAATCCGGAATGTAATTTCATCCCCCTGTAATTGCACAGTCCAAGCTGCCCAAAACGCTCAACATTTTTGGTGGCTAGGCCACGGCGACTGGAGCTCCAGCTCATGGACCCGGATACCCCTAATTCCGAATGCTCGGGCGCACATCAGTTGGGGGGGCTAACCCCTAAACCCTAAATCGTTAAATGCAAGTTTCCATTTCAATTTCCATGTTCTTTCCATTTGGTTCTCCATTATTGGGGTTAGTATATAGCCCAAACCTAAACCCTAAACCATAATCCCCAATCTTACGAACCTAGACCCTCCTCCTACCCTCTATTAGGGCCTAAGTACCTACTATTAGGGACCATGTATCCCCAATTAAGGGTACAAGGAGGGTCCTGGAAGTGACGTGAACATGAAGTGTCTGGAGCCTGGCTCCGAGACCCTCAACAGGTCAGTGAGAATCCGACGTTTTCAGGAATCCCTTTCGGTCAAACATGGGGTTTGTTTAGGATTTAAGATTTAGGATTTAAGGTTCAGGGTTTTGGTTTTGAGGTTTAGGGTTTACAGGGTTTAGGGTTTCGGCCAGACATGCACGCTGTAGGATTCAAATAGACCCTAATTGTGTGACGAGCTGCAAACCCGTTGTGCTCCCCCATGTGTGAGCTATTTGCTACAGACACAGAACCCTGAAGCGAGCCTAATTATTTGCCCAAGAAAGCAAATTTTGTGGATCTGCGTATGTATATATATATATATAATATATGTATATGGGGGGTTTCCCAAAATTGGGGGTCCCCATAATAAGGATAATAGCATTTTGGGGTCTATATTGGGGTTCCCTATTTTGAGAAATTACCATATATATGTAGATGTTCCTGGTGAACCTCTTAAAAACGCTGCCGCTGCTTTTGGGCGAAAGCACTAACACATTACAAAGCCCTAATCGAAGCCCTACCCTCCCCAAGACTACCATGGAAGTCATCATAGCTCACATTTAACCAGACCAACCCCCTAAACCCTAAACAAACCCTAAACCCTAAACCCTAAACAACACTTTACGAGCCTCGGCCCGCTCGACGAGCTCGACGCTGTAGCGTGGATCCTCCTCTTCCAGCTTGTCCATCTTGAACTTTGGCTCCTGTAGAGGGTTTAGGGTTTAGGGTTTAGGGACAATGGAGAATCAAACAGAACTTTGGCTCCTGCCAGGACCCTCCTTGTACCCTTAATTGGGGATATATAGTCCCTAATAGTAGGTACTTAGGCCCTAATAGAGGGTAGGAGGAGGGACTAGGTGTAGAGTTTAGGGACAAATGGAGAATCAAACAGAAAATGACATTGAGAATGACCTGGAAGCTGCGGTTATACGGCTGCTGCAAATACCATATCTTAAGACTATTTGATGGAAGCCCCAGATTTATTGAATGTGCAAGAGTGGAATCTCCCACATACTCCCCGTGCAAAAGAAAGCAACCCGAAACCCTAAACCCTAAGTTCCGGTTTCGGGAATTCAGTTTTGCCGAGCTGTCTTCAGCGGCCCTCAACCCTAAACCCTACCCCCCCCAACCCTGAAACCCTAAATCTTAAAACCCCAAACCCCGAAACCCTAAACCCCCACAACTTAGAATCCCACCCTTTGGGGCCTTTCGCTCTGCTTCCCCACCCCCCCCACCAATTGTTCTGGAGCTTGTTGCGTTTGTTGAGCTTCAGGGCTTAAATGGAACTCAGCCGAAACAACATTGGAGCCATAGCCTAAACCCCTAGTAACCACTTCATAATACTCACCCATAGTATCTCCCGTTAAGGAATTCAGATTATGGCTCATTTAAGGTTTGGGGTTTCAGACCATAAGCCAAACTATGAGGCGGCTTGGGGTGCTTAACACTAGGGGAAGGATTAGGGTATAGGGTTTAGGGTATGTTGGGTTGAGGCTTTAAGTTTGTTGTGCATTCGGGGGGGTTGGTGGCTAAAGACCCTTAGAGTCACCTAAAATTCGTATGAGCTCGCGAGCTATGCTTGGGCCAGCGTGTGAGATAAAGCCCAACACTATCCTCCTCCTAAATTCCAAACGCCAGACTGGTTAAAGCCAAGCGCTAAACCACAAACCCTACACCTGAAAACCTTAAACCCTAAACCCTCGACCCCTAACCCTAAATCCTAAACCCTAAGCCTTAAACCCAATTGGCTGCAAGCTATGGTATCCCAGGAAGACAACTAAGGACTTGTTAGGGTTTGGGGTTTAGGGGTTAGGGGTTTAGGGTTTAGGGGTTTAGAGTTTAGGGGCTTAGGGTAAAAGGCTCCGTCTGAAGGTCTTTTGAGTATAAGGGGATCCTAACATGGACCCAAGCAAGCCCCGAACCGGACATCCTAAATATCAAACTTTTGCACCTTCCAGAAGTAGAGAGAATCCCTTGGGTGTCCCGCAAGAGATACATGTAACCCCAAATACATGCAGTTGAGTAGGTGGTACCCCCTAGGTAGTAAGCAGAACCTATAGCACCAGTTTCGACACTAAATCATAATCCCTACAGTCCCGGATATAACCCATGTTCCCATTTCTCATCTTCCTAAATCCTAAACCCCAAAGTTCTCCCACCCATACCATGCCTGACGGTCAGGCTTCTCGCCTGAGGATGCCACAGTTTCGTCAGTGTCTGCCTCGTTTAGGGTTTCAGGGTTGGGGGGTTTGGGCGGGTTTTGGGCTTTAGGGTTAAGGGTTTTAGGGTTTGGGGTTTTCGGTTTTAGCCACTTGGGAGGCCCTAAACTAAATAGTTCGGGTCTTGTGGTTCTGCAAGTGGGGGTAACATGGGGTAACAACTGGAACATACAGAATTTCGGGGAATATGAACTGATAAACTGGGTTCTCTGTGAAGAAGCGGCATTGTTGAGAACTTGCTTTACTTGAAAAGGTTTCCAACACAAAAGCAGCTCAATGCGTGCTTCTATTGTTATTGGTGGCCAGATGTTCCCAAAACTTAAGCAACCATGAACGTAGAAGACCTGCTGAGAGTGCTTTTGCGCAAGTCCCAATTCCAATTAGGGTGCCTCCCACGAGCCAGGGGCCTCTCCGAGGTCAAGTGATGTCATACTTCAATAATGGTTCAGGTATGTAGAAGCCTGGATAGTTACCAACATGGTGGTTCCAAAATCCTTGCAGCATGCTCTTGGGTTACCTCTAATAATCCTCACTTGATTTTGGTAATACTTCTAGATGATCCCTACAAACGCCTATATGACTCAAGTTTACATGCAATGTTCCATTGTCTTTTCCATCCCTTCCCCGGCAGACAAACGTGGAGCCCCAAAAGGACCCTACGGAGGCTGTCCTTTGAACGAGCACCATATCAGCTTCAAGATCTATTTTGGGCATCAACCTCCCCCAATCAAGGGACGTTGGGAACCCCAACTCCCAAATCCAGGACACTGTAAGTGTAATATGATAGCCATCGGTTCCTCATTTTAAGGACTGGGGAAGCCAAAACCTCATGGTGTTAGGGTTTCTCAGAAGGTCTCACTTCTTCATTGGGTTTTGACAGAATACGAGTTAGCTCCTGTCATCATGACTTTCAGAACTTTGTAGTTATTACTAAGACTTGGTGCTAACACAAGAAAACCAACTGGGTCGGCCCCTCAAACCAATGGAAAGATGCTCAAACCAATGGAAAGATGTTCGTATGTAGGGTCCCCTATTAGGCCATTAGGGAAAACATCAGATATCCCAGAAGCTACCCTCCCGGAAACGAACATGGAAACCCAAAAAGGGCCCTATAAAGACTACAGTCCCTTTAGACGGGGGCTATATGGGTTTCCATGTTAGTTTGGGGGAGTGTCCCTAAACCCTAAAACCTAAACCCAGCCTAAGCCGTAAGAAAGCCAGGCTGCTGTGATTTGCCTCTTTCGCTCGGAGGTTGGTGTGCTGTCTGCGTCTTCACTTGGCAGATCTGCAGGCACGGTTTAGGGTTTAGGGTTTAGGTTTAGTCTCAGGACCAAAACGTCAACTCAAGCATCATGAAGGCATGTCTCATAATGCAGGGGTTTCTCAAGTCCCCTGCATCCAATTACCTAACCCCAGTCAAACACAGGTTGGATACTTCATGCTTCCTGAGGAAGGCAAGCAAGTCAGGAACCACGACTGAAGACTGCTTCCAAACACTTGCAGGGCGAGACAGAATAAAAGCGCCGGGGGTACCCTAAGCTTAGTCTTTTTGATGTTTGTGGGGCTTGCTTTTCCCAAAACGAAACGAGGCAACTTCAGACCCTAAACTCGGAACTGTGTGAACAAGTAAGCTTCCAGCCTACGGATGCCTCGCTGCTGCACTCCGTGTGGTTGGCGATCTTCCAACTCCTCTGGATGGTCCTTGCCAAAACTCAGCCTAGAAGGCCTTTTTGGAGATGCGGGCATGTGTCAGGTATTTTGGGTTACACAATGTACGCCAGAATGTACATGTGGAAGGTCAACAAGTATGGTCAATTGCGAGGTACCCCTTAGATTCGGGGCCATGTTTTCATGGGACCCCAATGGGATCTCAGTTTTGACCACCTGACAGGCCACACGTGTTCGAGGTACAACTGATTACAACTGCATGCAGGATGCTCATCATCTGCAGTCTGCATCTACTCTAGTGTTTTGGTGCTTTGCGACCCGACGTAAAGCACCATTTTAAGAAGAAAACTGGTGTACCTTGGGTCCTGCCCCCACCCATTAACAGTCCATATTAGGGATCATATTAAGGGCTATATATAACTCTATTATAAATAGTATCCAACTGTTAATGAGTGGGGGCAGTACCCAAGGTGTACCTCATGTAGTAGTTCCTTGGGCAAACTTTTGCCGTGTAGCAGGTTAGCCTGACTTTGGTACTTTTGCCGTTGGCGGGTATGAGGTTACCCTTACTTTCTCTCGATGGTCCTTGGGAGTTACATGAACCATCAAGCTTGTACGGGCTGTAGTCAGTACAAGATAGACGATCGAACGGTTATGTGGGAAGTTTTTAGCCTCTACGATTAATTAGGTGAAGTTTTAAAACTGAATTCCTGCCGCAAAGGTTCCTACAAAAACAGCCACGCGCTGCTTCTTATCATTTCTATTCTCGTTATCCTTATTATCATTACTTCTCCTACAGCTATTATTCTTACCATGTATACTACGGCCGGGATGTTCGTAAGCGCTTGCCCGCTTTCAGAGGAGCACACGACGGTCAGAAACAACTTTGAACATTCTTCTTGGCCGATTTGGCTCAGGTAAGTCTACTAGGTTCTGTGGTTGACCCTAGGCATCCCTCAGCCTTAAGCCCTAAGACTAGGTTTGCGGGACATACAGCATCTAAATCATGTTCCGCGCCTTCACGTGAAGCTTTGACTCTCCATGAACTCACAGCAGCATCGCTTGATGCAACATTTTTGAAGGCGCTTAAGCATGGGCCCTGTTACATCCGGCAGAGGGCGTCATGACTCATTAGCTGGCAGAAAGGCCCAAGACCGCCAAATTTGAAGTTTTACAAGGGAATTGAACGCCAAAGCCTAGAACCTCCGCCTTTTCGAGCGCAGGACTAAGTTCCTCGCGTGATGCCGAGCCAACAGATCAGTGGAACCATGCCAAGAACTAAACGTAGCTTACTATGCAGCCCTAAGCCTTAAATCCTCAGATGCGTGGCTTCTGAAATTGCCAGGCGTCTTGATGCGAGATCCCAACTCGTTTCGGCAGTAAACGATGGCTCCGCCGATATAGTTTAGCATCGCCTGGGCTTCTTGCCCAGTGTAGCGCTACAAGGGCGCATGTAACACAACCATTGCATACTCGGGATTTGGGTGGTAGTAGTAGTTGCAGTACCAAATTTTGGTCAAGTATGTGATTATTGGGCACTTGAGCCCGTAGGGTAGCTGCTGACATGGGCTCCTACCAAAAGCTCTACCTGCAAACTTAGAGGGTTCCTCTCTGGTTTTAGGGGCCTAAATAATTACCCGTAGAATTCTGCGAGGTATATCATTATCATCAATGTACGAGGCTTCGGGACCAAGTATTGAGGCCCCGGCATTGTTTGAGGGCTTCGGGTTTGCTAGCATGTTCATCATGTGACGGCCAAATGCGTAGTGCTAAGGGCATGAAACTGAAGAACCGTTT
Source organism: Symbiodinium pilosum (assembly GCA_905231905.1). NCBI lineage: Eukaryota > Dinophyceae > Suessiales > Symbiodiniaceae > Symbiodinium > Symbiodinium pilosum. The sequence continues at coordinate 2,586 of CAJNIZ010003316.1, read as the reverse complement.
GGACGCGCAACGGGGCCTGAACTCTGACGCCAACCCCACAACCTTAATCCCTTACCGCCAAAGTCAATACCCACCAAAACCACTATTCCTTTGTGCACTTTCCACCAACCCTGGTCACTCCACATGCTTGTTTCCATTTCGACCCAACCCTGTTGCCTGTTCAAACCGTTGAACATCTCTAGACCCATAGGTGTGAGGTGTGTGTCTCAAAAAAGTTCCTTGTAGCTTAAATAGAAACCCTAAACCCTAAACCCTAAACAAAATTATCCGACAGTTGTCCGGCCGCCTCGCCTTGCCCAGCTTGTGGCTTAAAATCGAGATATAGGGTCATATAGGGGGTTATATATAGGGGTTATATAGGGATAATGGAAGAGAAAATGGGAACTGCTATATCATAATAGGGTATATATTGGGATTATAGTCCCAGCCCTACGTTGAGAGCCTCGCTTTGCATGAAAAGGGACCTTTTTTGCAGGCCTTAAACGACCCTGAGCCCTCTCACATGAGCTATAGTCTAAACTCCTAGTATCCCCCTTAATAACCCCTATGGTAGTCCCCTAAATAGTCCTTTATATAACCCCCCTTTAAGACTATGGCTCATATAAATCTAAGCGGACCCTGGATTTCTTTACACCTGAATGTATGGCTTCTTCCTTGGCTGGCCATGCTGGCTGCTGTCGTAAGGATTTAGGGTTGAGGGCTGAGGCTTTAAAGGCCTTAGCCCTAAAGTCAAGGCTAACTCTGCCCACCTGCCATGGTGGGCACGCGCATGCCCCGCGCCGTGTATGGGCTAAGGCCGACCCAAACGATCATCTACCACAGGCTGGGAATAGTAGTGCTTTTGGTCGGCCCAGTGCAGGAACGTGTTCTACCCTGCAGCCAGTACCATTGCCCAAACCGCCAGGCTTTCGTTCTGGGCGGCTTTGGCTGGTTTTGTCCAGGGCCCTGTGTAGCTATCTTTTTTTGGTTGTCGACCAAAACGTGCCTAACTAACTGAATGTACGTCCTAAACTATAATAGGAATAGGTTTGGTTGGGGTAGGTGAATGTGTTAGATGGCTAGCCGCAGTCAGGCCGTAGCAGCATGTCGCACAGCACGACGCACTCACAGCGTCTGTGGCATGACCAGCTCTGCTTCAGCGCCATATCGCCGTAAATCCTAAGCCCCAAGCCTTGAAGATTTAGATCTCCGGGTTCAGCACCCAGAATACATCCTACATAAGTCCCGACGTGATCCTAGGAGTCTAATGGCTAGACTGCCTCGAGCGTCCTGCAGCGTATTTCAGACATAGCGCAGCGTGAACAAGGCAAGATTCGAGACTTGAAAGTTACCGGCTACCTACTATGTCAAGTTTTGGGTACTCCTAAAAATCGCTGTCATGTTTTGGGTACTCCTAAAAATCGCTGTCATGCAAACACTACCAGGTTCAAGTGCTCAGAATGCTCAAGTGCTTTCGCAGATGCACTAAGCTAGAATGCAATGACGCACGAAGCGTTCCTGGAATGCGATTGCAACCAGCACTTGACACTACGAAGGCACTTTAAAAGCTGAGCCCTCAATCTCAAGCTATGCCCAAACAACAGGCACCACGAAAACAAGGTAAAACCTACCCAGAAGTTTGGGGGTTAGGGATAGAGGTACACGGGATGAAGCAGCTGAAGATTGTAAAATCAGCATCCCCCTGCCCTAGGACCTAGGAAGACGGAGCAATGGCATATACATCAAAACTATCCGACCAGCGCAAATTCGAAGGAACGCTGTTGAGCCTCGTCACAATAAGGCCTGGCGCGCGGGTTCTATGCTCAAGGTCAACTGACATCTTTTTGGGTATAGTTCCCGTTAAGTAGATAGAATATGGCTTTTGGTATAACATAAAAAGATCCCCATATATCCGACGTTCTTTCTGCTTAAGGGGGACTAGAGGTTCAGGCTAAAGCCATATATCCGACGTTCTTTCTGCTTAAGGGGGACTAGAGGTTCAGGCTAAAGCCAGACGAAAGCCTTAATCGCCGTGGTCGAGCTTGCAGACAGGACGGTTCTCTAAAGAAAGGGACCCGGGTTTCGGTAGGAACTCAAATACATGGGCACATGTTCCTCCCCATATCATATGGCTCTAAAGACCCCCTACATATCCCACATAATTAATTATCATTACATGCCCAGAATGGGCTTGTGTGATTGTTTTGGGCACAACCCTGAACCCTAAAACCCGAAACCTTAAACGCACAATTTCAGCCCCAAAACCATGAAGCTCTAAAACCTAAATCCTGAACCTGAAGCCCGAAACCCGACAACCTAAACCCTAAAACCCTGAAACTATAAACCCTAAACCTGAGAACCTCAACCCTACCCCCCCTAAATTAAATCCACAAATCTGTGAAACCCCAAAGGCCCTAAAAAGTACTTTCCTTCCCATTTTCCTCATACTACCCCTATACTAACCCTATCATAACCCTATACTAACCCTGTATTCCACATCTCTAAACCCTAAACCCTAAACCCTAAGCCCTAAACCCTTGAAAAAAAAAGCTAAACCCTAAACCCTAAACCCTAAGCCCTAAACCCTAAACCCTAAACCCTAAATCC
>CAJNIZ010003315.1:0-23916 GCA_905231905.1 Symbiodinium pilosum | reverse complement strand
ATCTACTAAAGGGGGACTATAATAGTAACTACAAGCAAGGCGAGTCCTTCACCAGGAATATCAAAACCGGCTTGGCATCAAAAGGCAACCCTACGCCCTTACCCTTATGAGCTATAGCCTAAGCTCCTTAAAGGGCATTATATAGGGGAGCCTTATAGGGACTCGGGGATTTAGGGTCTAGGGTAGGGGAGCTTTATAGTGGTTATTAATTGGCAGACTGAGAGTCTAGACAATGGCTTATATGGGCACCCCAACGCAGCACTGTAGACCCTAGTCTCCGACAAAGTGTTGTCAGGTTCGTGAACAGGATCTAGGCAGTAATAGTATGGGGAAGGAGGAAGCTTGCAAAGCATAATAATCGAGAGAACTCCCAAGCTAGTGTGTGGAGATCTGGTGTTCACTGTTACATTTGATGTTAAAGATTTGGTTGATGCATTACAAGACCCTCTATGACTTGACCGCTCGCTAGGCGAAGACCCAACAGCAAAGGCACTTGCTGGGAAAGCACATCCGGAATCTGTACATCTGCATCGACAAAATGTGAACGAATTGAGGCCTGACTGTGATGAGCTTCTGACGACAGCCTGCGAATTGAAAGCAAACCCCTGGTAGAGCAGGCATGCGAGGTAAACGCAGTCGTAGCCTCACATGCATCCATAGAGGGCCTGTCCCCTGCGACGCAGGCTCAGCACGATGTCCATGGGTGTCACCTGAGAAGACACGTCTGATAAGATTGCATCGTTCCGCCATCGCTAGCCCCAGGGAAAGAGTGATCACTCCCCCATCTCAGGATTCTGCCGGGCGCGCGCCTCTAGGACCCACTGCGCCGGTCAAATCATGAAGAACATTGGTCAGAATAGGGCCCTTATTGCACTCTGTGTCGGAAAAACCCAGCGAACGATCAGTTTCTAATTGTCCCTGGAATACTTCCGGTCTTCAGGGGGGAGCTTTATCAGGCACACCAAACCTCTTAGCAACAAGCAGGTATTCAGTTTGAGCCAACGTTTCTCCAAGGTAGAAACGCTAGCCAAGGAAATGAAGTAACCTGAAAGCGCCATCCAATCCGGAATGTCACTGCGTAGACCCCCATCTACCCTCTATATGCCAGTATTAAGTATCATGTACTCCGATTTGAGGGTACACTGAGGGTCCTGGTGCTGATTTATGCTTGCACTTGTCCGTGTCCAAAACGACGAGCTTGTATGGCAGTCAAGCCACTGTCTTTCGTCGTGCATGCTCGGCATATACAGCCGCATCGATCAAGATCTTCCGCAGGAACCCTGTGACCACCTTCGACCACCATGGCACAGCCATTACAAGAGCTATAGTCTAAACTCCTAGTATCCCCCTTCATAAACCCCATAATCGTACCCTATATGATTCCCTGTACAACCCGCTTCAATTCAAGGAGTTGAGACTATAGCTCACATGTACTTAGGGTCCAGGCCGTAGGGTTGAAGGTTTCGCCGTGAACCACTAAAACTTCCGCGTATAGCGGCATCTTGCCTGCAACAGGAGTCCCATGGCAAAACCTTCGGTAGCAAAAAGGCATGGAGGGTATCCCAAGCAATCTGGGGATGGAAGGGCTAGAGGGAGGGACATTGAAAAACATGCGAATGATGTTGACACGACCAGCGTGAATTGCTGTCAACTGCGGCCTGGTGGGCTAGATCAGTGGCTGGCCACACTTCTGACATCTCCCAGCCCCAGCCAACATGGAACCTATTCAATCATGCCTCTTGTTTATCTCTCCGGACTGCACGCAGATGCATCCCGCAACAATCTTGTCATCTCCCCCCAAACCTACACCCTAAAACCCTAAACTCTATTTTGAAATTGGTTGCGTATGTGGATGTACTATGGTGGAGATAGGGAAGTGCCGTCTGACGTAGGGATTTGCGGTCTAGAGCGTAGGATGCTTTGAATGGGGAATCCCAACAAACCTTTGATTCTCCATGTTGCCTGTCAGTATGATTCTGCCATACTAGGAGTACTATCCCTACATATCCCCGACATGAAAGTGGGAGTGAGGGCCAAGATTAAGGCTTCAGGGAGCTTTGGTTTTGGAGCAGGTTTGGGACCCTTGGCTTTCCTTCGATAAGGACATGGTCATTAGCAAGATCATGGAGCTTGGAGCCCTAGATGCACCCAAATGCCCCGCGCTTGTCTTTCATATATGAGTTATATAATGCCCTATATTAACCCCCCTTGAAGGAGTTTAGACTATAGCTCATATACAGACCCCTGCATAGAGCCCAACTCTTTTGCTACAATATGTAATGTCTCGGAGGCGACTTGAAGCAACTACTGCTGAAGCTAGTGCTAATAGAGCTTCACCTTCTCTGCTACTACGGGCACTTCTCCCCTCCGCTATGTAAAACACCATCACTCTTCATGCAACGTACTTCCGATTATTGTATTACAATACCAAGTAAACGGAAAGCATATGACCGTGGATTTACCTAGCAAATAGCATTTGAGGTAGGGTGTAGAGGGTTTAAGGTTTAGGGCTGGGGTAGGGGTTGGTGGTGCGGCGTTGCACTTTCAGGACTTGTGGCGCAGGTGCAGGAACTACACACATTGTCCGTGATTGCGAGGCACCCATCTTCTGATGAGGCCAAGAGAACCCAAACCTCAAACCTCTTTGGTTTGGAGCACTTGAAACCCCGCATGTATCTGAAAATATGCCTGTTTAAGTGAACCGGTGACATCCCCATACATGCTCCATACACCCATACACCCCCAGGGCTGCTCCCATTCCATACGCGAGAGGAGCTTAAAAGTAGGGGACCCCGCAATAGCCACTACACAACCATCTCTCATAATAACCCAGGGTCTATAATTACTACTTTTCAGTTTTTTTGGGGTCTAGCTGGAGTCGCTGCCTCCCGAACTTCCTCGTAGATTGTACCGGACATGCGCTGGACACCGGCGCGTCGTGCCAGGCGCCTGCTGCATTTGGGAGCACAGGGATTATGGATCAGGGCATTCGAGTCTGAGGGCTTTAGGATTTGGGTTTTAAAGTTTGCGGAGTGCAGTGTAGGTTTCCGGGAGCTACAGACCTGAGAAGATCGTGAAGCCATGGAATCTCATGCTTGTAGGCTTCCCTTGCGACGACTGTTGCGAAAGCACTGTGCGACCTTCTCGAGAGACCACCTTGAACTTGAGGCGGCGCAGTATCGCGCCTAATTTTTGCCAAATGCGTTCCATGCCTCTGCCTCTTACCACGCAGAAACAGAGCCGCAGCTTCGGCACTTAATTCACACTACACACCCTCTAGTTACATTGGCATTCATAGCTTCCCTCTCAAGCCACCCACTGAAGCTGCTGAAATCAGCTGCCTTAGTTGTCATGATTCTGCTGCGCAGCTTAGCTCCCTAAAGCGCCAGTACCATTGCAATTGCGGATGGCCTGTGTCTCTTGAGGACGGATCGCGAAAGGATACTCTTGCTGAGTCTTCGCTCGTCTACACCTCTTTACCCCTACATCTTTGGCAAACATACCTAGAAGGGAAGACACTTTGGAGCTCCAAAAGTTGGATTCACCACTTCTAGAATTGAAATATACATTGGGCTTAAATAAGATCTACTATATGGCTTCTGAGGCGATCTAACTCTTGTATCGATTTCGGGAGTCGGGGCAGTAGCTAATCAGGAAATCGTGTGAGCCAACCCCGAACCGGAACAGCTAAACACCAGGCTTGCATTGCATTGCCCTTGTTAGTTTCTATTTGATTTGCAACTTTGGGTAGTTATTTAGGGTTGACAAAAACCTCCATGTTCATGTCAGAGGACTTTTCTCAAGGCAGTACTATGTAGGTAATTCTTGATAGGGTTGGTAAATATTACCATTATCATGTCGGAGGACTCAAGCCCTTAACCCTAAGTCCGTTTCAGCTGGCGCCTCAGATCGGGCTTCGTGATGCCCCGCCTGGGCTCAAACCAGGGCTGACTTCTTCCGGATTTTAGGGCGTAGGGGTTTAGGTCAAGTCCGTCAGCCCTAAATACCGAGTAGCTGTCATGGGTCACTTCAAAAGATATGAAGTAGCCTCAATACACAAGGGGGACCGAGTTGAGTATATGCACCGAAATGCTTCACTCCTCGCTACGGGGCCCCGCAGACAGGACCCCTAATTTTTAGACCTCGCCATTTAGCTGTATGTGAGAATATATATATATATATGTATATACAAGGTTGCATATAGCGAATGCCCCACGAATGGTGCATCAACTACAAAAGAACCTTGAACAAGAAATGGAAACTGAGATAACATGAGGCTTTACAGGCACTAGGGTGCCTCAGAATCTGGGGTCCGTTTTGCGGGGTTCCAAAACTGTTTTGATGCTCAAGCAAAAGAAGGAGATTCTTGTTTTGGAAGCTCCGCTGTATGGAGGTTTCACCCCCCTCAGCCTCCAATATTCAAGATGCACTCCAGTACATAAGGCCACTTGCTCGGCACATCCGCTGAAGGACACAAACCTACATGACCCAGGCATGTTCTATGTACTACCACAATGCACACCTTGGGAATATGGGTCGTGCAGGATTTTCTAGGTTTAGGGGCACCCATTATACATCTCCCTCTCTAGAACACGAAGCCTTTGCAAACCCTGATAACCCTAGTCCGCCATGGATCCTGCAATCCCAATGAATCAGCTCCTCCCTCCCCTCCTGATAGGTATCATGTATAATGCCCCTACACTGGGGGTATTTGATACCAGGGTGGTGTCGAGGTTTCGCTCTTAATCTAAACCCCCTCAATAGCATAGCAATTCCCGTTTTTCTGTTCTATATATATATGTATATATGTGTCTACTGAACCTTTTTGTTATTTGAGGGGCCTGAATAAAATACTACTTTCCGCTTTCCTTCTCCATTACCCTTTAAACCCCTATGTGCCCCCTTTTGGGGGACTGAATGTACGTTGCCATGCTCCTACATACCCCCATAATCCCTTTTATTACTCGGGGGACCGGACCAGCGCTGCCGAGCTACAACTGCTGCTCCAATCTCGCCTTTGCTTCCTGGATCAGTTTTGGGAGCAAAAGTAGGTACAATGATGTCTCCAAACCCATAGAAAGAGCTACGTATCTGGACTTCAAAAGTAGGCAAAGATGACGGCTGAAAACCCGTGAAAACAGCTGAACGGACTGTTATTCTACATGCTGTTGGGGTCCAGGTGGTACTTTGCGTTGGGTTTTGGGCTCACTTGAAAAGATCGCGGCTACCTATGGAGAGTGTACAGGGGGACCTTGAATTTGAGAAACAGGCGCCTGATCAAATTAGTGCGGCGCGATTATGGAGACAAGTTTACGGTGCAGTCATTCGATAGCTCAATTTCGAATCCAGAAGCCCCTCTTCCAAGAAGTCTCAAACCAAGAGTACCGCAAAGCCCAAAGTAGCGCAGTAGAGGATATGTGGCGGCACGAGGGGCTCCCGAAAGGGGGCTGTAGGTGACAACTACTCCCGTGACCGGCACCCCAAATCCCAAACCGCTTAGGTCCCTCAGATTCAAGAACGGCACAGCTTCCTGCCGTCCCTTTGCTCCGCCCTTGCCGATTGGGGTCGCCTCGCACATGAAAGCCCTACCAAATCCTACCGTGGATGGAAAACTATTGCACCAGAATACCCGTAATCATGGTGCAGGTATGGAGGGTCATGAGGGATTCTGCCCATAGACCATGTTTTTGGTGGTCATGGAAACTGTTGTGTAGGTTTTGCGCGCATGTTGGATTGAACGCTTGGCATGTATGAGGCGAAGTTTGAAAATCCTTGGGAACACTCTAGTAGTTTCCATTTTCGTTTCCATTATCCCAATAGTCCCCCGATATACTATATATCCTCGTTTCCATTTTTCTTATCCCCATATATTACCCCAACATACTCTATATAGTCGTTTCCATTTTCTTTTCCATTATCGCTATACTATCCCAATTTTCCCATGTAACCCCTAAACGCTAAACCCTAAACTTGCCATTTTAGCGTGACGAATTCTGACATTCTGAGGTTTGGCAGACCCAGCGCTCAAAGTCAAATCCTACATCCTGAGCCCGGAACCCTTTTGGGTTGCTGTTAAGGAAGTTAAATTAAGTTACCATATGGGTATATATAATAGTTAATAGGGTTTCGCCTAATATAGTAACTTAATTTAATGTAGGTCCAGTATAGGCTATACTGGACCTAAACCTCAACTAAACCCTACCCCTGTCTTGCACCTTGCTGTGCTTCCAATTTCCATTGGTTAAGCCCTACATAGCCCTAGCTTCCATTTCATTACCATGTTCTTGTCCAGTAGCTTCTCCACTATAGTAGCTTCCATCTTGTTTGCCATTTATACAATTTTTCTCCCCTAGATAAACCTTGTATGACCCCTATATAACCCCTGTATATCCCCTGTGTATCCCTATATAACAATAACCCCTACATGAAGACCCTACTATAGTCTCTAAACCTGCCAGAACGAAACGGATGCTCGGAACAATGCAGCACTTGGAGGGAAAACCTAGCTTTGCTGTGCTACGACGATGTCTAGTCACAGTATGCTCCTGGGTCAGGAAACGCCGGTTGTAGATGGCTATAGATTAACTAACTTCAGGGCTCCGGAAGTCCGAGAGCGCCGGAAGGGGTGCCAGGAACAACTCAATCCTAGCTTCCCATGACGTGGTAACATGTATAGCCGTGCCTGGGACCGCGTGCTTCGGATGGTAGGCTTCTGCACAACTTTCTTTGGGGCAGGAGCCGCCTTCTTCTTCGCAGCTACCTAAGCAATATTCGTGGTCAACCTCTCATTCTATCAAGGTTGACCTCGCGCTATGCAATACTCCCTGGGGCTCCATGTCTATAAATAATACCTGCATTGGGCCCAAATGTCTATCAATAGTACCTACATTGGGCTTTTTGGAGTTTTAGGGGTCAGGGACTCCTGCCATCTTTTTTGCGTTTTTGAAAATCAGCAACGACACAGGACAACTGTCTAGCCATGATCCAGCTACGGCCTTCTTGCTGGCAGCTGCCTTCTTGCTGGCAGCAGCCTTCCTCTTTGGAGACACATTCTTGCCTGAAGCCGTCGGCGCCTTCTTCAGAAATGCGCCTTCAAGGCATCAGACTATACCGCTTGAAGGGCACGACAACAAACTGGATTGACGCTCTCTTTCTAGGACCCATGCAGCCCTGGAACCTTCACAGAATTCCGTACCATACCCCTAACTATCGGCTATGTATCCTTTTTTCAGTGTGAGAAACGCCAACGTGCAGCGGAACCTTCCTCGACCCCACACCCCGAGCCAGAGCGCCCTGCATGGCAAAGGTAATGTGTTGGAATTTCGTGGCCCAGGGCCCAACGCACCTTTGGCTGAGCACCAAATACTGCGGCGCTGATTCCGGCTTAGCACTGCGCTGGACACCCTCCAGGACCCTTTAAATTCGTGGCTACACGATAAAACCCAGCTTTGCAAACACGATAGGGGCTGCACAAACTGATCCAGCAAACCTTGAGCTTCAACTGAACTGCAGATGCTCAGCGTTGCTGTCAGTATAACTGGTGTTATTGCCACTATCATTACTAGCATTCTTATGGCACCCGAAATCTTCAGTGCGGCCTTTGGCCCCTTTGGACTCTTTCACTTTAGTGGTAGGCATGGACTTGAGAACCATTTTCGCGATGTCCCTGATGCCATCCTTCCTGGGGCTTGGCATTGAGGGTTTAGGGTTTGCTCTCATGGGCAGTGCGGATTGGATTCTGGAGCCGATCTCAATGAGGACCAGAGTAGTTGAAGGGCTGGGCTGCAGGGCACCGTGAAATGATTGGATTTAGAGGTTTTTCAAAATCAGAGCGAGCCCTTTTACACTTCCCAAATGGCGGATTTCTGAAAGCAATCCCCCGGAGACACATTACAAACTCCATCCTTCAGTTGCTTGATCGTGAAGGCTTCTGGCCGCCTGAGCTTCAGCTATTTCCTAAGTCCTAAGGTTTGAGCCCATGGGATACACTCCTGGGAACTAACATGGAAACCCAAAAGGGATCCTGTAAAGACTACAGTCCCTCCAAATTGGGGCTATATGGGTTTCCATGTTAGTTTGGTGGAGTGTAGTTGCAGTTGGTCGGTGCTCAGGCCCATTGTAGGGATGTTTCCAAAACAGGGATTCCCAAACATGTCCAAAGCAGAATTCAGCTGTCTTCCAAGCATCCCCGCAAGGGGACTCCAAATTGTTGGAGACGGCCTCCCATTATAATCCCGTATATTACCCCTATATAACCCCCTATATTATCCCTACATTATCCCTGTATAACCTCACATAATCCCCACTATAATCCCCTATATTACCCCTATATAATCCCCCAGATTACTATTACCCCTATATAACCCCCTTTGTTATCCCAGTAGTATATGGGTCACGGGCCCATTAGGCTGAATCCGGCCTTGATAAGCAGCCCGGAAGGTTCATGGTTGGGTTAATAATCCCCCTTAAGTAGATAGAATATGGGGTTTAGGATTTGGGGTTTAGGGTCCCCATTAAGTAGATAGAATATGGCTTTGGGTTTATTATGGTAAGATACCCATATACCCCATATTCTATCTGCTTAAGGGGGATTATAGCTAGATTTGCAGATGCTGCAACAGCTGCGTAACGAGCCAGCCAAGGCGCACCCACAGCCCTGGGCCCGCGGGACGACTCCCTCTATCTTTTCTTGACATTGCTTCTATAGCATCCGCCAAAGTACCCTTAAGATCCAAACGAAAATTCCCTCCTCAATCAGGACGCCTATACATAATTAACCAGGGAGCTTTGGCAATGAACCCCTCAAATGCAGACCGTAGGACTATCACACGTCTCTGATAAAGTCCCCCCACTCTGGGAGTTGGGGTTACTAAAATAAACTTTTCCATATAGTACCCCTTAAGTAGATAGAACATGGCAGAGGGTAATTATACTAAGATTCCCATATACCCCTTTTCTATCTACTTAAAGGGGACTATAAACTTGCTTAGCAGCAGTTGCTGAACGTTCACTGCGCGGGTCTTCTCCGCGAAGTCCGGGGTTCCGGCCAACTTGTCGAACCTGGGTTTAGGGTTTAGGGGTTGGGGTTAGGGTTTAGGGTATAACAAGGACCCTCTCAGGAACCTTCATTGGGTAGATGGAGGGGCCGGCAAGAAGGTACGGTCCAGCAACAAGTCAAGGGTGTTTGTTTTGGATTGGGGCCATCTAATTGAAACCTCATAAGTCGCTGGAAGTGAATTTGCAAGTTTGTAGCTAGTGGCTAAACTATACTTATCACCCACTGCACGCTCGGGCCCTTGTACACGAAACCGCGTACCTGCTTACTCATGAACCTTCAAGAAGTCATGGGAACAAACTACAGTAGAATTTTCAGTAGATGATATTGGCTCTTGTAACCCAGGAGAGGAATTAGGGGCCTTAGGACAATCTGCTGCAAATTCTACTGTAAACAATTTAGTTGAAGAAAGGCTCCGGGTTCGACTTTCATACCGACTACTGACTCGCTCTCGCACGCTCGCTCTCCTTCTCCCTCTCAAGTGACAAGACTAAAATAGAGATAATATAGGGGACTATATTGGGCTATATAGGGATAATGTTGGGATAATAGAGGGGAGTGTATAGGGATAATATAGGGGGTTATAATGGGAAAATATAAGGGATTATAAAGGCTCACTCCAGTAAGTTGCTGAGAGCACCTGCTACTTGCAGTCTCCAGTGCAGGTAAGCTGCAACAGGCTTGCCATATTTCAACCTTGTCTCCACGCCCAGCTGGTGTTGAAGGCTTGGGCAAAAGCTTCGGCAGCGAAGACAGACCCTCACATCCCCAAGGTCCCTAAGGATACACCCTCTTTGGAGAGACCCCTCGTTTGTCTCAGCGACGGAATCTATTACTTGCCGTCCATCCCTCAGAAGAGAGAAATTGCTTTTAATATTCAACTTCACCTACCAAAACCTGGACATGCCCAACGCCCCTAACATGAGGCAGCATCTCAAATCATTCAGGGCGGCGGTCTCTTTTCTCAGATTCTCTGCTTTTATGGAGATATGACCCGTACACGTACGAGGTTTGATACTGAGTTGAGTGCGCGAACATCTATAACTGTCAGGCATATGAAGTCGAATACGAGACGTACAGGGCCTAACAACCTGAATAATCCAAATCTTCCCTTATGTAATTGAAATCCTGGGCGCTACTTCGTGAGATGCTGGGGCAGCTGCTTATGGACCTTCTGAAGAGTTCTGTTAGGTTCATCTAGTGTCACAATACTGGCAAAATTTCCTAAACCCTAAACCCTAATTCCTGCAACAAGAACGTGAGTCCAAGGGTAGCTCTCAGGACGTCAGCTTGCCCTGACCAAGCATCTTGGAATTAAACAAGAGTAATATAGGGATGATATAAGGGATTATGTAGGGTTACATAGGGATAATATAAGGGATTATATAGGATTACACAGGGATAATATACGGGATTATATAGGGATTATGTACGAGGTTATAATGGGATCCTGATAGGTCTCTCCCACAAGTCTGGCTGGCCATTCAGTATGACATAACCGTTGCCATGGAAGCACAGCATGCGTTTTGAGACGTCTACTTCCGCGGTGCCTGCATGCTGTCGTAACATGCTCTGGTCACATGGCGCAATGCCAGTAGCCTTTTCGACCACTGGCGTTGAAACATTAGGGTCCCTGTTGGTTCTCTCAAGCTGCAGATTACTCTAGCCTCAACCACCCTTGAAAGAGCTTCCTGTCTTGAGGTGTGGGGGACCGGGCTGGTTGGTGTGGGTCCAGAAAACAAGCACGTTGGGCGCTTGCACTGCGTCTGCATTGCTGTATTAACCATCTCAGGACATATGTACCCGTGCTCACATTCATTAACGCATCTGTGCCATTTGCCTTGGCAGCCTGCACACACCGATCAACTCCTCTACCTTCAAGGTGAGGCTCTGACTCAAGTCTATAAGAATGGCTCAGGAGAACTTGTGCTGTTTGAATGGAGAATCGAAACGGCTTTGTATGTGGGGTGTCCGTTTCGCACTCACCGTGGCAAAGGCGCCCCGTGGCTTCAAGATCCCAAACTAATGCGCCCGTGAACACCAATAATCAAGGTAGGCTAATGATCAACTGACTAAAATTCCCCCCTAAACCCTAAACCCTAATTTCAGCATCCCTCTCCACCCCATGTAGGGTTTAGGGTTTTAGGGTTCAGGGTTTAGGGTGTAGGGTTTGAGGCTTCGCGCCCTAGATGCACGAATATGATAACAGCAGTTTGGGATCAGTCACTAGTGGTTTTAGGCGGACCTGTAAACGTTTGCCAGGATCTGTGGCATGTTGTTGTTGTAGTACATGTTATAATCCCCGTATAATCCCTACATAACCCTATAACCCCTGTACACATGTATATATATATATACTATGTATATAGCTTTCTGCGGGGCCATTCAGCTCAACCTGCTGCCTACGATCTCCAACATGCAGGGTTATATAGGAATTATAGACCATTGAATATGGGATTATATAGGAGGGTTTAGGGTTTAGAGTTTAGGGATTATATAGTAGGGTTATATAGGGATTATAGATCAGTATGGGATTCTATATGAGAGTTTAGGGTTTAGAATTTAGGGTTCAGAGTTTAAGGACTATAGAATAGGCTTTTGCATTGGGCTTATATAGGGATAATGGAAAATGGAAAACTGCAATAGGGTATATGATAGGGCTATGTGTTGGGGTTATATTGGGATAATGGAAAATAAAATGGAAACTGCTACAAGGTGATAAAAACTACGGCATGTTTTCAGGGACCCAGAATTTCATAAACGGCCTTTGGGGCCTTATGCAGCCGGCACTGCATATCATGCATGGCCCAGCTCTGGTAAAGGACTTGGCAGCTGTCTTCTCTTGGATGTGAGCCAAGCCATGCAAGATTTGTGGTATCAACGGCATCACTACATCACTACGTCCTACATGAGATGTAGCCGCAAACGGGACTGCCCAGGTGCATACTTTTTGCATGCCTCTCACTAATCCATCTTCCCGTATGCCCCTGCACAGCCTTCTACTTGATTCTGCCGCCCTGATTCCGCTGTGGGGGAGTCTTCAGTGTTCAAGGGAGTTTCAGCTTTGGGAACAAGACTCATTAGTCACAATCGCCGGTGTCAGAGTATGGACAAAAAGCAACTTCCCGCACATGTGACCTTGATTGACACTTAAGAACCCAAATGCCCTTCAAAGGGCCATGACATTGCTGGTTAATCGGAGCCAAGGTTTGTGCTTTCTTTTCTCTTTATACATACTGTGAATATGAAACATCCTCCTGTTGTTGTAGAAGGACACCACAACTGCGGCCCTGCTTCCAGAAACGTCGACCGCGGAGGGGAGGAGAATTGCAAGTACAAGGGACGAATATTAAGGCTTTGCGTTCTTCCCTTGGGTCCTGCGCCCACCCTTGAACGGTCCAGAATAGGGATCATATTGAGGGCTATACATACATACATACATACATACATACATACCCACCCATATTATGAATACTATCAACAATTATGAAGTGTTATCAACTGTTGAGGAGTGGGAGCAGTACCCAAGTCTTCCCATGCTTTGCACTCTTTACACTTCAGGCTGATAAGCAACTCGCCTGCAGGCAAGCCTAGAAGCCTTCCACAGCCCATGTGTGATTTGCTGTATAAGGATTGTATACGAGCTTGTAGCACACGCAAGGCCACACAGTGCAGCTTTCTAAACAGAACCCTAGGCTATCACAGATGAGGGACCCAACATCTTACCGTCAAATAGCCTGGGCGGTCCTTACATGGTGACCACAGGATTGGGCTTCATTAACGCAATCTGACATCTCAAGGGCACCCTGCCAAAATCTACTAGGAAATACATTGATGCAACACATATCAGTCAAAATGCATATTCCTTGTTCACCTTCTTTTCCCGCAGAATATTCGCGCAGCTATTTGCGCAGCCTCAAGATTTAATGTGTCCTGCATCTTAGACAGATGTGGGATCTTATGCGGAATGTTCAATACTGGGTTTGGGTCGATTTTCCATATTTGGTTGGGGCTGCTAGAGGTGTAAACGCTTCCAGCCATAGCGCTGCCAGTTGGGCATGGGACATCCCAGCGGCAACAAAAGGCAACAAAAGGTTCAAACGGTCGGTTGCGAGACGCCAAGCTGAGCAATGTGTCACATTCTGTCCCAAATCCCGAAGAACCGTGATTTTTGGCAGTTGGGTCAGGTAAGTTGCTTCCTTCTTATTCCTCTTCAAGAACTGAAGCCGGAGCACATAAATAATCGAAGCCTTTCACTTAAAACTTTTGTAACCTTGCTTAATGTCTACCGAAATGAGCATGTATGCCCGTTCGTCAAACAAATGGGTTAAGATGACACGGGACAACCTCTAAGCCGCTAGTATGAACCCTCAATCCTGGGGTTCCCTATATGTCTAGAATATATCCTATAGCCTATATGGCTCAACGAGCCCATGTTGGGAGACACCCTAAACATCCCTAAACCCTAAACTCAAAGCCGCTGACGCGCACTTCGAGCCCTACTGCCACGCCGAAGCTTGCATAACCCTTAAATCTTGGGGCCCTAGGAACATCTGAACTCCCTGCACACCCAACCTTGTAAACCCACCACAAACTACATGACCAAATGAACCTACATCAGCTTCCACTTCCTACCTGCAACCACCAGTGATGTTGAATGCTGCCAGGCCCAAAAGCAAGCTTCCAATAATTTTACGATGTATGGGCGCAAAGAGGAAACGGAGACCTACTCCAGTTAAATTACCGTAATGGGTATATAGTAAACAATGCAAGTTACCATAATGGGTATATATAGTAGACAAAAGGGGACTGAACAATAACAAAAAACAAATGGAAACTACTAAATCATTATTGATTATTGGGATGGTCGACTCACCCTTCCTAACTGCCCTGCAGATCTTGAACGCACACAATCTCGCCCCAACCGTACAAACCTCCCTTTAGGTCCTATACAGGAGGGAATCCCCACATAGGCCTCATATAGCCCAAAAGCCGCCATGAACCCAATACACATCAACCCCGATGCAGGTTAGCATCTTGGGCTTGCTAGAACTCAGGGATCAGATGCTAAAGAATAGAAATAAAGAGGGAAGTTGTCAGTTCCAAATTACACGCAACACGGCAGGAATCTTGGACCACTACAAAGGGTACCCCACCCGTGGGAGAGGGGGGGGAGGGCGTGCCTTGTTTCTTCAATGGGCCACCTAGCTAGGGTCATGACCTTCTATTCTGCTTTACTTATATTTGGCTCTGCATAACCCTAAGGCGCAAACATCATGTAAGCCCAACGTAAACCAAATGCCAAAGCTCCGAGCCACATGCAGCCCGTATAGAACCCACTCCCATTCGCTAGCTGGTCTCGCTAGATGCATGCTCAGTGCCAGCAATGCCAGGCGGTAGAGGCATGTGAAGTGACCTTCAATGAAACAAGTTTTTCCTCCCCATTATGAAGCACCCATCTGCCATTAGTACGAAACACACATGATGGTATGAATGCCTTTAAGTGTAGAAATGGTGATGAATCTATTGACTGAGGGTGAGGGGCCTGTAATTTATAACGACCTCATCAAAGCTGTGGGTCCCTCAATGAATCCAGGGTCGATCAAGCGAGGTCTATAATCTTTTGATTGTTGTTTTGGGGTTCCCTTACCGTGGGGAGATGTCAAAAGTGCAAAGGATGTCTGTTGGGGCGAGGGGGTTGTCCAAATTATGATCCCTTTTTGGGTACCCTAAAAATTTGGCGCCGCTTTAGAATGGGAACCAAACAGGGGAGCACAAATAGTCTTGACAACCTACCATTTGAGGTTCCAAGGGCTCTGCCGCATCAGGGAATGTGATGACTCTTGCCAAATTGCTAGGAAGGGCTTGTTCTCAAACCTCAAAGGTTCATAAACAGTTAGAGTTAGAGTAGAGGTGGGGTGCTAAAATATCCCAAAATCGGGGTACAGGTCCCCAGTCTGCTTCTCCTACCTCTGACCCCTCATATGAGTACCCATGAACCTTCATGCTGACCAGGCTAAGTTGACGATTACACCCTTGCCCTTGGGGCCATGTACGTGGGAGATCCCCATCGGAGTGGAGCTCCTGCAACATGGATGCCCCAGATGCCTGAAAAGGAACTGTGATGGCCTTCATTGTCTCTAAGGGATTTAGAACCCCAGTAGAAATTATAATTTCAGCTAAATATTAGGATTCTAGGTAACAGAAATTAAAAATTATTTCCAGGAACCTTGTAGTTGTTGCTTCTTCTGCGAGGCTTATAGATTTCTGTGCCAGGTACCTCTGTCTCGAACACCCGGCCTAGAAGGATCCCCTTCCAGCTCTCGACGTGACATGACCATGAATCATACAACCTGAAGCAGCACCTCATACACCTGCAAACTCAAATCCTAAAACACATAGCCCCAACTGCACAGGCCCGAACACAAAGATTTCTAAGCTGGAGATCAAAGCCTATAATCACAATACTAACCAGAACCAGTCCTTAAACAATCCGTGCAAATTCCTCCATCATGCCAGCTTGCTAGCCACTGCAGCCTCCGGCCTGCAAAAAAACTCCAAGCCATAAATCCTGAACCCTGGACCAAAACTTCAAGAAGAAGGAGATTTTGCTTACCCCAACTCCTTGGGTATGGACTCTATGACTACTGGATCATAGACTATAATAGGATCCTAAGTTTGAGGGTTGCGGATTTCTAAGCCCCCTTTCTTAACAAAGCCTCTCCAAGGTTAAGCCCTGACACCGTGTTCTCAAAGCCTCAACATCAACCCTAAAACCTGGACCCCTTTTTGAACCCTAGACCCCATCTAATGGCTCCTATGTAGTTTGTTTTGGGGTTTGTTATGGGATTTTGGTAATGGAGTGTAATGTACTACCCAGAAAGGAACTACATAGGAGGGGCGGGGTAAATCCCCCCAACCCCCTCTCTGTCCAGCCCATCTCAGGATTAGGCTCGGTTGCAGTCGGCCCTGGAGCTACCTTCAGGGGGAAAGCAGTGGACCTCCTGACCTAGACCCTAAACCCTAAACCCTAAACTTTACGCCTGGTACCTTCTATGTTCTACATGGGAAATTACGTCATGACCATTCCTTATTCTCTACCAAGCAAATGGGAGAGGATTTCGGAGCTTCAACCTTCGCTTGGCCTTTTGGGGCTTAGGATTTATTGGCTACTAATTAGAGTTTCACAACCTGCAGTTCAGCCAATGCAGGTTTGGGATTTAGAGGGAAAGTGTAGGGATTGGGACTGAGCATTTTCAAATCGCCACTGTAACTGGGACCAGGACACCCTCAGATGGGTAGTTTCTAGGTGGGCACCCCCCCATGTAAGGCTCACATGAGACTCGTATAAGGGTAATGGGGCTGTAGGAGGCTTATATAGGCCTCCATCAAGTTTACAGCCTCCTTTAAAGGGTACCCACCTGATAACTACCCACACGGATTTCTCCTTGAAAATGTTAGGGCATAGGGTTTAGAACCCTAAATCCTAAACCCTAGGCTACTCAGGATAAACCGTGAGGGTTGCAGGGATCTGTAACATGAGTTCAATTTTGTCAACATTACCATGGGGCAAGGCCCGCCTGCAGCCTTAAACCCTAAACCCTAAACCCCTAAACCCTAAACCCCTTAAACCTCTGTTGTAGTTTAGGGTGTAGGGTTTAGGGTTGAAACCTGCCTGCTTCCCAGGATCATTCCCTAGCTATCCCTATATAATCCTGGGTAATTCAGGGAGACACCCTGTGAATCCCGAGAGTCCAACTATAATAATAGTATTATCACTAGTACCATGAAACCTATCATTCTTCTTTAGTAGTAGTCCTATTTTATTGTGAAAAATTATGACTTCCTTGCTTTCAAGCCTCGCTCCAATTCTTAGGGTTTGCTTCTAGGTCAGGAAAAGAGCCTTAGTGCCTAAGAATCGTGATCACACATCTCATGCTATCTATTAATGGTAACTTCCCCTGATTAAACGGAGCATGGAACCCAACATACTCCTGCTAATAGCCATTTTCAGGTAAGGTTCCGAGCTTGTTTCGAGAGATGTAATGTAGAAGCCTGCATAAACAAAGATCTTGTCCCCGCAAAGTCCCCGTACAATGCGCCCAAAACCCCACGAGAATTAAACAGGCAACGTACTGCTCAAGGAAGAAGATTCTGCGGCAAGTATTACGATAGGTAGGGGACCTGAGGTGGTGCAAGATTTCCTCCATCCACAGTATGTCTCTGATTGTTCAACCCTCTAGTCGGTCAGGTTTGTGGTCGGCCCGTAAAACCCTTACCCGTCAGTCATGCCCTGCCTGGGCAAAGGCCGACGCAGAACCTGCGCAAGGCTCAGGGAAATGCTGACATGATGTCACAACAGCAACTGTGTACAATAATTGAAGGGTTGGGACCACATGACAAGGCAAATGGAAGATGAAATGGAAGCCGGGGGTTGTCGGGGATATTATCATAGGATTTAGGGAGTTTGTAGTGCATGAAGTTTGCAGGCGAAACAGGAGCTGCGTTGAAACGTTGCAGATTGCCTGAGTCGAGTTTATCTACGATAGCGAGCATTGCGTGTTCACCTTCCGTATGTGTCCGCCTATCATTATAAGATTGCTAGCAGCTCACGTGGGCTTCATGCGTGAATCTCGCGAAGAATTGGGAAGGATTATGTGGGCCTGCCCTTGCTAGGATAATATTTTGAAGCAGTCAGTTTCTCCTCGGGCGTTGAAGGGGGGCCGCCGCAGCAGTAAGAGGGCCAAAAACATCGCTATGCATCAACTCGCGCAAGGTCCACTCCGAGCTTTACTCAATGTCAGGCAAGTAGCTAATCAAGTTTGTACTACCACTAAACCCTAACCCCTAAAGCCCAACTCCTTCATGAAGGAACTCATCCCAAGGACATCGTTACCAGAGAGGGCTCATGGATAGGCACAGACAGAGAAGTAAGCTCACAAGGCATGGTAAAGCATGTATATATACATATATATACACATATATGGGGCTTTTTGGGGTTATATATTGGAATATTTATTGGGTCATATATTTGGGTTATATTGGGTTATAGGTTGGGGTTATATTGGGTTATATTTTAGGGTCTATAATGGGCAATCATGCGAGAACTGCACACGGCATGTAGCAACAAGGAAGACTGGTTGACACAGGGCTCTATTGTTCTAAACCTTCAACCGCTTGTGATAGTCCCCGTAAGCACAAACTTCTCTGACAGGGATGCCCAGTTCTACCTGACAGGAAAAGGCCGCTGCGCTAAGGACTTTCACCGGAAGCCCTGAACAACCCCAACACCTCAATTCCACATATCCCGTCTACTTCTACCCCCTAAGAAAGAAACAAATAAATCCCTCAACGTGTAAACCTCAACCCCACAAACTAAATCCAAACCCCCAAATCGAAAAACCTCCTAACCCTTCAATCCTCAATCCCAAATCCAAAACCCTAAGCCCTCCAACTGAAGCCATAACACCCCTTCAGCAGGACCCTATATTACCCAAAGTCTCATTTTGTAAGAGTCACCCTTAGCCCTAAACCCTAGCCCTTACCTAGACCCTTCAATGTAGTACCTTTTGGGGTATTCCTAATAAGAGTCCTAACCACAAAACCATACCAAACCCAAAAAGAAACCACTGGGTTCCAATGCAGGCCTATCCCTCCATCAGCCCCTACACTGCTGGGATGCCCTGGAATGAGTCCTGGGGCCGCGCCCTCAGTGCGCTGAGGCATCATGTTAAAGAGGAATTCAGGAAGAGATGTGTATATACATATATACAAATGCAAATATTGTATATATATATATACACATGTGCGGGTCTATTTGGAGATGTAGGGTTTATTGTATACGTATATGTGTACATGTGTATATGTATATATGTATGTGGGATCTTGTCGCATTTGTGGCCTTTTTTCGCATACCCTTAATGTTGGACAACCTACCGTACAAGGTTAGGCCTTGGCGGTGTCGCTAGAATGCCCCCGTAACCTGGTAGATCTATGGGCTATCAGATGGGGTTACAGATGTTTAGGCCGTAGGGTTTAGGAGGATCAGAGTCACAACGGTTTTGAGGTTTACATGTTTCCTTGATCGGGTTGAGGGTTGGGTTGAGGGTTTGGGATTTGAGGTTGTTGGGAACTGGATTTGCTCAAAAGGGGGCTCTTTGAAAGGTGCACCTATAGTAGTTTCCCAAAATGCAGGGACCCCCAAAACATACAGAAAGGCAAGCTCTTGTGGCCTCATTTTTGTGGTAGTGGTAAAAGAATAGACTCCATGATGCTGGAATCCTCGTTATTGGGGCCAGCAGGGGATCCCTAATTTTGGGAAATCCTAAACCCTAAGCCCTAACTAGTAGCTTCCATGTTCTTTTCCATTATCCCTCTATAACCCCCTACACAAATGACACCAGTAACGAGATTCAAAGGCTCCCCATGTGCAGTTTCTACCAGGGATATTTGGGGCTTTCCTGTCATAAGGATTATAGGATTGGGGGTTCTATGCCGGGGTCCCCCTGTTTAGAGAAAATACCATTTGAGACTTGCAGTTCAAAGGCTGCGGGCTCTAGAGCAGGGGATTCAAAGCTTCAGGAGCTTTAGCGTTCAGGATTCAGTTCAATGCTCCGGCTGCCCACAAGAAAGCCTCCAAGATTGCTGTCTGCGTAGTTGGGAAGCTGGCTTGAGGCTTTCAAGTTTCAAAAGCTAGGGTTTAAGGGGGCAATAAGTTGGATACTGCCCACACCCTACTAGAGTCAATTGCTACAAGTGCAAAACTTGTGGACTGCTATGGGCTGGGGAGAGTGGCCAAGACTTGCAGCATAGTAATCAAACAAACAGTTGTTTGAACGCTCACAGGTCGTTAGTAAAAACTCGGCTTGTACATAGGACAAGTATTCTTGTAACCCAGTTGAAACATGTATAACCTCACACAAAGTTGAAGAACAGCAATAGGCTTTGTAGGGCTCATATCGGTCATTTTAGCTTCAGAGAAAAAGATCAAGGGTTGCTAGTGTAGTGTTACTACTCGCCCAACACAAATGAAACAGCCGCTCGAAAAAGAAACACACAACTAAAGAGACCGTCAGACACCCATGCGTGCACGTACACATATGCCTGCATGACACATGAAAAGAAGTAGTGGTCTGAGCTGAGCCATTCACGAAGTACAAACTCCTCAAGCCCCTACGTTCACACCAAACCTAAGTCTTCATACCCCCCTAAACCCTAAGTCCTAAACCCTAAAACCTAAACTATAACTAGGTGGACCCCCCCCCCCACCCTGTAATAGTGACTATAAGCAATAGTAAGGAATACATTAGGGTCCTCTTATATTCCTAATATACCACTATTACAGGGTGGGGGGTCCTCCTAAAGAATTCTTCATACCCCCTAAACCCTAAATCCAAAACCCTAAAACCTAAACTATAACCCTCCAAAAACACATGTCCAATCAGATTCATCCCAGGCTCATGTTGGAGCTCACCATGCAGAACGGGCGGAGGGACGTAACCCTTTCGGTGCTGATACCTAGGCTTCATAGGGTTCACGGGGATTCATTAGGGTTTAGGGATTAGGTTTAGGGTTTAGGGAATGTCTTTCACCACAGCCCATACTGGAATCCTTTCTCAGATGCTGTGCTGGCTTGCCCAAAAGCTCCCTATTAGAATTGGAGGCTTACAGGGGGTTGGGGAGGGCTTAGGGATCTCTATCAGAGACACACACACACACAGATATTCTCTGCCGAACCAAGGCTATTTGAGCTCCGTCGTGCCATGCACCTTTGAGGGATTCTACAGAGTGTAGTGTGGAGATCTCCGCGACATGGCCTGGCATAAAGTTTAAAGTGTAAGGGTTGGTCTATACTATCATCAAAAACCATTTGTGACTAAAGCAGGGTTCTACCCCTCACGTTAACCTCTAAACCACATCCAGACCCCATCGAACGAGATGCCCCTTCCAACTTTACCACGTAGTGCAAAAGTCGTGTCCTGATTTCACGTTGAGGCTCCGTACGCCTCGAGACTGTAAAGCATACCTACGCTACTGAGGCAAGGGCATGTGGCTTCGGGCACGGTTTAAAGTCTTGCCATCCAAATTCTTGACTCCACGCCCCTAAGCCCTTTTGGCCGTAGGGCCTTTGTTGCTTATCCCCAAGCCCTCCGAGTATTTAGCAATGCCAATAGGGGAATTTGGCAACAGCAACCCCTCAAAATTAGGATCCTATAGGTAGCACATGACTATAGCACGGTCCCATTATTTGGGAATCGACGTTGCCAAAATTATCTTATTAGTGCTGAGGCTTGCTGGTTGAACCACTTTGCAGAAAGCCATGGACAGAAAGCCACGGAACGGTTTTTGGGTGCTCTGCTCTCCGATAGCGGCCATCTGGTTCCTCAATTCCATGGCGCAGCACATTTCTGCTTCGGGTTGAGGTCTATCTAGGGGTGCTTTCGTGTCTATATATACATACATGAGTATATATGTGTATATATGCAAACAGTTTTGACCAGCATCGTACATCGAGTGTTTTCTGCACTGTTTTTGTATCACGCAAATATGTGCTCCCCGCTGCAGCGCAGCGAAAAAGAAATCCAGGTTTGATTGGCTAGTGTAAAGGTGATCCTGAGCTTCGAGGCATTCCCATTTGATCAATGAGAAAGTCCTGAGTTTCCATACATATCACGCAGGCCTTAACCGCATATATATATATATGTATATATATATAGATATGTATATATACATATGTGTGTGTACATGTACGTAACAATCGAGAGACGTGTATGCTATATGTAAATAAGTATATGACACCCTAATCTGGCACCTGGCTAAAGCCTAACCGTGTAGGCTAGGATGGTCAGATCCCCAACAGCTGGAGCTTTCTTGTTAAGTCCTAACCAGCTAAGGGACCATTGTTGGGCTTGTAGGGTTCTTTAGTGTATAGAACAGACATTATAAGAACACCAAGTTTAGGATCCCATACTAGTGGCCAGGCCTTCGACCTGCGGAGAAGACGCGCCATGTATGTGGAAGGGTTTGGGTCTGAGCTAACGGTGTATTAGAGTTCCAGGGTTGACTGCATCGTGACGAACTTCTAGCCCAGACGCATGCAATTAGTAATCATACGTGACCTCAACTAAGGCCCCGCAAGCACCGAACAGTCAAGCACTGGCTCACACGCCTACTTAGCCTCGGGCTCAGGGGCCCTGCACGCTTAGCCCGGAACCCCACAGCCCAAACTACAATCCCCATATTCCCTCAGGTTCCATTTCATTTTTCATGTTCTTTTCCATCTGCGATTCCCCATTATAGGGGGAGAATGTAAGCTTAAGCCTCCCACCCCGAGGAATGGATGATGAAGGCCTTAGGGCCGAGCACGGAGAGGCTCAGGGCCCAGGGCCGCATACGCGGCCCTTGTTCACCTGATCATAAAGATCGGGGCGCTGGAATCCTTGTGATCCTTGGTAGTTTCCCAAAAAAGGGGACCCCAATATAGATCCCAGTATACTATAGTCCTTAATATGGGGACCCCCAAAATGGTACCCCTAATTTTGGGATATCCCCCCTGACGTCTAGGATGCCTGTAATTTCCTTAGACGTATAATAAAGATTGTGTTTTAAATCATTCCTTAGCTTAAACTATAATGGAAATTAAAATAATGCCTAAGGAGACTACAGTCCCCTAACAAGGAGTTCACACTGCTGGGATATCCACTGATTGCGACCTGCTAGGGCCAGGGTTGAGTCGCGGCTCAGCTGAATACGAACAATCAGCTCTTTGTCGCTGGTCGTCATGAGACCTGGGTTCTTGATACAGTCTGATGCATGGACCCTGCCGATGAGTCTCTCGGTTGCAATCTCTGGCTGATGCAGAAGATAGCTTGAGTGAACCTCCCACCTTCATAGTGCTAGAATAGCAAATAAGAGGGCCTTAAGATTATCACCTTTATCCCTTCTAGTCCCCATTTGTGCGTGGGGGTCCACCTAGGAGATGATTCATGCCGAGGCTCTACACTGTCTACTGTCACTTCTGAACATGGTGCCATCTGCACATATCCAGCTATACCATGTGCAAGAACACCTTGCAGCAATTGTGGAATATATTGAAAACAAAATCTTCATTGCCGCGATCTGCCGCCAGAACTTCTCAACATACAGCTGGCCTCCCTTGACAAAAAGCCACAAGAAGTTGGACGCATGAACCATAATCTAAAGTCATAGTATCCTTCCTGATAAGCCCTAAGAGAAGTCCCCCATATTACTCCACGAAATAACCCCCTTAAGGAGTGTAGACTATGGCTCCTTTTGTGTTGGGTCCTGCCCCCACACATTAACAGTCTATACTAGGGGTCAGATTAAAGGCTCTACCTAATTATACTAAAAAACATTATCCGACTGTTATATAATGAGTCGGGGCAGTACCCAACATATGTGCCAGAAAAGTCGAGAGGCCTTCGTGCTGCCGTCCCGGATTCTGGAGGAAGGGCTGCAAGAAGGGCTCTGATGAGAGATCTGCCAGGACGGCATCCTTACAACACGGTTTAGGGTTTAGGGTATGTTTGTATGGAGAGAAATAGCCTGAAGCATTCTTGGAGTATATAAGGCTGCTGCTTCCACTTTACTGACCTTGATTCGATACGAAAATGAGGGAACATGCTGCAGCCCGTCTAATGTTGCACCCTGTTTAGTATTGGGGCCCGCTCCCCCTCAACAAGGGACTGTTCTTTTTAATACGGGCCACCCCTCCCCCCCAAAAAAAACAAGCCGCGCAGTTAAAATCGCAAAAAACTGAATCTCGGTAGTAGCCTTCAAGCTGGTGTGTGTGTGTGTGTGTGAAACCTTTGTGCCTAAAAGGTGTTTGTCTAGAGTGTTGT
>CAJNIZ010003313.1:88800-125513 GCA_905231905.1 Symbiodinium pilosum | reverse complement strand
ATTCAAAAAAAATCCACAACTTTTTGCAGCATATGTGTGTGAAATAATTTTCAAGTCATTGATAAAAAAAAAAATAGGTTTGCGTCCTTGTCGTGTTTCACTTCAGCATCTGGTATCAAGAAAACAAATTCTCGTAAACATATTTTCTTATCTGGCCGGGCAAGGTTTCCCTCAGAATACCTCATGCTGTTTTGAAGCTTTCAAATTCAAGTATACTTATAAAAAAATATGATATACATCAATGCCGAATTGGCATTAATCGCGCTTGTTTTTTGCAATGCTTTTTTGTTTCCTTATTCAATGTAGGAATGTGAGTTTGTGGGTGTGGTGGGACGATATATACGCGTGAATGCAGTTGTGGGTGCCGGCATGCATCTTATCAACATGGAAAAGCAAATTTCTTAAGCAAAACCAGACCAGCCAGCATGCGTGGTTCTGGATCGTGCATCGACACGCTCAACTGCGTTCAGAAATGCTGCAAATATTTATTGATGCGTGGGCAGGCGCCAGAATTCTTTGGCTGTTTCTGGAGAAGTTGCATGAAACCAAGCTCAACCCCAACATTTGCAACGATTTCTCACATAGCCCAGGGTACTCAGACACAAAAACTAACAAAACAACACTAACCTTTTTTTCACCAATCCAGCAAATAAAAACGCCAAAAGTCAAAAAAAAAAAGAGCATTATCCGTATCTGTTTGCATTTCATTCGAATTTGTGTCGTTCGCCAACAAAATGTTTTGTTGCATTTGAAAACCAATCTGATTTCCACAAGGCGCCATCCAGCCACCAAAGTGTTTGGTTCCCCACCCGACTGGCAAAACACCCTCGTGTGTGTCATTTTGCACACACACACGGATATGTGATATCCAATCTTGTTTCACCATCTTGGCAAGCTACGTCACCTTTTCAAAAAGGGTGATTTTGGATGACTTGTGGCTGCTTTTAAGGAATTGCTGGTTGCCAATTTTTCCTGTCGATGGCTTCATTTGATTAATCCAGCAACTCGCTTTAAAAAACACCACTATAACATTTTTATATGTCCAATTTGTTGCTATTTGTTTTTGAAAAACAAATCCAAAATGATGTTGATTACTCTTTCCTGCAACCAATGAGTGTTTTCAAATCAATGATCATTTATCACGGAGAAAAAAAAACGAACATTTTGTTTGTCAAATTGGGCAGCAATATTTTTGTCCGAATGTTAAGAAATATATATATAGCTTTGCAATATTTTTATAAATATGTTGTTCGGGATACTCGTAATGTTTTTTTTTTGTTGGAAAAAACATAACCCAGGATTGGTTTTTTTCCAATTTTCATACCATTTGCAGAATTATGATTTCAGAAAAATCATTGCATTTTCCGATTTACATTAAATTTTTTGTTGGGATTCCAAGATTACATTACGAACGCATTCCTTTTGTTTAACATCTTCAAGAATAAAAATCATTTTGATTCGTTTTTTTTTTGTTTTTGTGTAATTTAAAAGGCAATGAAAATTATTTCGCAAGATTTTTTGGTTTCAAAACTTGAAGCCCGAAATATCTTTCCAAATAAATGTCTTTGCAAAAAATTATCAATCAAAATAATAAGCAAAAAAAAATTCTTGAAAAGGTAAACGGTGTTTCAGATGTTTTGGTGTATAACTTTTTCCACGAAGTTTTGATGAAGGCATGTAGCTTCTATTCCTGAAGGAATTTTCTTTGAACGCCAGAGCATGATTCCAACAAAAACTTTTCCGGCATTTCCGAAGAACAGCAAAAAACTTGAATTCAAAGATTTCTTTTTTGAACAAAATTGCCACGAAACCGTTTGTATTCCAATGAGCAAGCAAAAGAATTTTCTGAAAAAGAAAATGGATGGCATGTATTTTTTGAAGTGCGCAACATTTTGCAAGGTGCCATCAAGTAAAAAATAATGCGTGATGTAGTTTTGCAGGCTAGGCCGCTGCCCAGTGTTTTCTTATCTTCGGGATTTCAATTTATCATTTTGGATATAATTTTTTGTGTTGGCAATCTAGCACATTTTCACGTAATGAAGTTAGAGAATGGAAATTTTAATAATTTTTAAAAACTTCGTTAATCATTTAGTATTTGTATTTTGACTTTTGTAATTTATCAGAAAAAACATGTGTACACGACAAAAAAAAAGATCTTTGTATGAATTGCAAAATGACAAGTTTTTTTTTTCCTTTTTTAAAAACATGTTTCAAGTGCATCATCTCAACAATTCAAAACACATGAGACAGCACAACAAAAGCATCGGTGATCCTTATTATTTTTTGAACTTGCAAAAAATATTTATTTTTTTTTTCCAGATTTTGGATCAAAAGTCATAATGAAATTTCAAATACTTTATTCTGTCAGGGTGATCGGATCCAAACAACAAAGGCGCGTAGTCTTGAAACATGAATAATTCCATTTTTTGAAGTATGTGTAACAATGTGTGCAAAAATCTGAATCATTAACTTATGCAAGCATTTGCTTTGGTTGCTACCGAATTGTTTTGTGCGGACAACCTTGCTAAGTTGTTTTTTCCGATTGGCGTTAACCAAAAAATATGCAAAGCTTGTTTTGCAGCAAGCAACCACTTACCAAGCTTTGATTTAGGTGGAGCTGCCCATGGTCCAGACGGAAATGATCAGTGAAAAAAAAACCATTGTAGCTATTGTTTATGCTTCTACGGTCATTTTTTGTAACATTTTTTTATTTCTTTGTTTTGTTTTTTGGTCAAAATTCCTCCCAGAGGAGTGCAATCCCGGAAAGTTCTTGGTCTTCTTGCTTCAATATTTTTTTTTGCTCAGGATTTTGGTAAAAAATATTGTATTTCAATCATTCACGTTCAAATTCAAAAATTTGCCATTTAAATTGTTATTTTTCTCGTCTTTTAATTCAAATTATCATATTTCATTAATTGCATTCGTTTTTTTTTATTTTTATATTTATTTTTTTTTATTTCTTTTAATAAGATTTGGATTTAATTATTTTGAATTTTTCACCAATTTACAAATCAGAAAGAAGCATCAATTGAAATCTTATAAAAAGCAAATCAAAATATTTCCTGCGAGCAATACGTAAATTGAAAAATAGTAAAATAAATAGAAAATTCCTTCGCAGGGATCAAAAAATAAATTAAATAGAATATATGGAATTTTCAAAATATTACGTTTTTTTTTTGGATTTGCTTTATATTTCCAATTCACACATTCATGATCTTTATTCCGCAACGGGATTTTGAACGGATTTTTTTTCCCTCATATTGCGCACGGAAACGCAATTTCTTTAAATAACGATAATTTTTTTATACGGAAGCGCGCTATTACGATTTTGCTTTTTTTGGACAATACCAAACGATGAATTTTCTAAAATGATATTTAGAAAATTTCAGCATGATTTATCCTCCAAATGATCAATTATATATAGAAAATCGTTTTTATTCAAATTTAATTCAAAAAAATTGAATAATATATACCAATATTATTTCCAAAGATAAAGATTAAGAGAATCAAAATCATGAATATGTGGCGTAAATTTATATTTTAAGAAAATAATATGTGGTGCCTGTCGAATAAAAATTAAGCAGCTAATACGATGATTCTGAGAAAATTCATTTAGCCGTAAAAACGAAGAATCTGAAGGATAAAGAGAAATTATACAATCCTG
Organism: Symbiodinium pilosum; assembly: GCA_905231905.1. Taxonomy (NCBI): domain Eukaryota; class Dinophyceae; order Suessiales; family Symbiodiniaceae; genus Symbiodinium; species Symbiodinium pilosum. The sequence goes on along the minus strand of CAJNIZ010003313.1, from coordinate 121,849 downwards.
AAAGTTCAGAACTTGAAGAATAAGGACCGAATACTTGAACGCAAAACTACCAAATACAATTATAGAGATATGCCTGCAAACATAAATATTCGTATACATATATGAATAGATATTATTATTTATGAATGAAATATCGAACGAATTTTAAATATCTACGCTCCACAAGAGAAACGACAATTTTGAACGAATGAATAAACGAATTTTCGGAATGCCTCCCATTTGAAAGATCTTCCTAGAAGATTTATAAGGATAATTCGTACGGAAGCACGATCTTGAACGAAGAATCGATACAATTTTGAAGATTCTCTGCACTGGAATGTAATTTTTATCAAAATTTCCGAGATGCCTCGCATGGGAGCGTAGTTTTTAACAAAAGAACGACGAAATTTTTAGGATGCTTGGCAAAGAACGTAATTAATATCATTTTTTCTATTCGATTTTTTAAAAATATTTCAATACGAGAGCGGAATTATCTTTTCGATTTATAATTTTCTAAAACGAATGGGACGATATTTCGCACGGGAGTGCAATTTTCTTCAAAATTTTAAGTATAATCCGTATAATATCGCGATTTTGCTCGATTTGGCTGAAAATATATCGACAACATTTTTCAAGATATCTCGATTGAGAAAACGATTTTTCATAAGAAATCCTCGAAATTTTCCGCAATTTTGACGGATTTTTATGAAGATAAATCGATGAAATTTCGAAGATATCTTGATCGAGAACACGATTTTTCAAGATCCCAATATGATCAAAACATCAAAAATATCTAGATATGATATACGGGAGAGCAATCTTTGGAAATGAAAGATCCGGAATTTGAAGATATCTCAAATGAGAACGCGATTTTTGAAAATCAGAATGCGATCAATTCAATATCGATCTATCCTTCTTCCAAGATTATTTTGAAGGCAACCTCGCCTCTCTATTAGATCTATCATCGATAGAAAAATTGATAAATTTCCGAGGATATCCTCAGCGAGAGATAATTCGAAAAAAAATGAGAGGCTGATAAAAATCGAATTATCTCGTGCGGGAGGAAAATTCTTTATAATTTTATGATTTTTCAAAAAACATATCAAAATCATATTTTGAGCGAAAATATAGTTTTAGAAAATCAGAGAGATCGTCTAATTGGCCTCGATTAGCAAGATTTTTTAAGAACGATATATCCTATTTTATGAATATTTTTTGAAAAGAAAAGTCGCTATTTAGAAGATATTTCGAATGCTTTTAAAATCAAGATGAGCATATCCAATATACTTGCGCGATAGAAGAATCCATCGCGGAAAATAGCGGACATCATATCATCTAAAGGATTAGAATCCTATAATGAATAACGAGAATAAATTCATATTGAGAATCTTATAAATTCTGAAAATTGCATCTTCAATATAATCAATTTATGCTAAAAGAATCAGAAGATCATTAATATCAATATTATTGAATAAATAGAAAATTAAATGAAAATAAATGATATTAAAGAGAGATAGAGATAAATATAAAATATATATAGAAATGAATTAAAAAAATAAATCATGAAATATAAATGAAAATAAATAAATCGAAAGAAATCTCTGAGAAATCTAAATCATTAAATAATATTCTTAATTAGATCTCCCAAATCGCCCAATAGATAGAGAAATCAAATATTAAAAGAAATATTTCAAAAATTATAGAAATATATATCAAGAAAATAGAAAGCTTATTATTCATCAAAAAATTATGCTTCAATATTCGTAAATACGAATATTAAATAAACCAGATCCAATAGAATGAATCATTTAGAAAAAAAAATCACGAATGATCTTTTTCAGAATTTTTGAAAATCATCGATTTTGATTCAGAAGAAATTAGATATGAGAAGAAATAGATATCATTTTCAAATTCGCATCATCAAAAAAATGAATCAATCATGCAAATAAATATAACATATCAATTTTCATCTTTCTTATTTTCTAAATAATATTTTCAACTCTATATCAATATTTCATATAACTCAATATCATTAATTAAATGAGAACAGGATTTCTAAAACGAATTAGAATCATTCAAATTCGTATTCATAGATAAGCATATATCTTACATATACATAATATGAGAATAAATCAATCGAATATAGAATATATAATAGAAGATATATCTCAAATCAAGAATCATAATCAAATATATAATCTCGCATAAAGAAAATATGTAAATATAAAATAATCGCCGACCGCAATATGAAAGATCTGCCGAGAATAAAATCAATAGTTTAAAATATCTGCTTTCATTTATTTCTACTATATAGAAAAAAATATAATAGGAAAATAACGTATACATACACAAACCAGCAAAGAAGACACCCACATAGATATATCTTCTATTAAAATTTATATGATAATTTTACATGATAATTGTATATAATAAATTAAGATCATAATTTGAAAGACCTATAGATAATCATAAGATAACGAAATATATGATCAATCAAATAATCAAATAGTATAAATAAGAAATTAAGAAATAAGAAAATGAATATAGAAAGAATCGATAAAATTCTATAAAATAGACAATAAAAATATAGAACATAAATAAAACGAATAGAGACCAATAAACGACCAGATAAATGGAGACGAATCAGATAAAGATAATACTTACGCAATGCAGATATATAAATACGATAAGCAGACCGCTAAAATAGAAAGGCAAAGACGAATATAATATATGAGAAGACATGCCGACAAACAAGCAAACAACCAGACAAGGACTCGCAGACAAGTAGACAAATAACCAGAGATAAACAGAGGCCGATAGACAAATACGCAAGCAAGCAGAGAGGCAGACCAATACCTTGGCCGTTCATGCGGCATGGTCGCGAAAAGATATACTAGATTATGCGGATCGGGCGTTAATTCCGGCAAATCCACCAAATTTCAAATATTTTCACCATCAAACATAACAGAATTTTCGGGATTAGCCCGGCTAGCTTTCGCAAGAGGGTGGGAACCATCCGGAAAGCATGCACCAAGGCCAAAACGGGGCCTTACCCGCATCCTTTTCCAGAGGTACTCTTCCAACAATTAAACGAATAAATATTTAGATCTCCAATTGCAAATTTATTGTCGGGATGAATAGCCGTGAACTTATAGGGAGTCCCAGATATACAAGACTCAACACGATTGATGAATCACATTTTCGTATTTCTAGTTTTTTTAAGCTGCTAAATCATCATGTGAAAGAACGATCAAACAATCATGATTGCTTGAATGTGGCATGGCTTCAGTCAGTATTGGTCTATAGCAAGCAATCTCCAAGGAAAAGCAGCCTCAACCTAAGAGCCTGAGAGATTTTCTACATAGCAGGCCTGCAAGATAGCCTTCATAATTCCAATTAAAAGAGAACGAAAACATTAGGAACCATCAGAACTGAAAGCAAAATTATGATTGAATGCTCTTGATGACGTCGCGCAATCGGCTACTGGCAAACAGCTGTGATGAGCGAACGCTTTGTTTTGCTGGCGGCCGCTTGTAATGAACTCATGCTCCCTGAACAGCCGTCTTCAGCTTTCGGGCAACCTCCACAACTTCATCAGGGCTGAGGTTCCATGCGCTGTTGCAATGTGGGCTCATGATGGGCTCGGCTGCTGCGGCGATCCTGGCAGCCTCCTTCTGCACATTTGCTGATTTGTATTCGAAGTCTACAAGTGGAAGCGCCCCCCAGTCGCAAGTGCCCAGGAGCATGGCATAGTCTCTCAGCATACGATGTGGCTTGTTCCAAGACTCACCAGGTGTGCCCTCTTTGTTGTCCATGTAGTCCAAGTCCACTGCTTTGAGGGTCCTGGGGCTGCAAGCGTCGTTTACCATCAGGTTCTTAAGTTGGTAGTCCCCATGGTACCAGCCCAACTTGTGGAAGGAGATGGCAGCATTGATGGCAGAGACTAGAAGGCCTTTTAGCGTGTCAGGCGCAAGAGCCTGGCCCTCAACACACTGCTGGAGAGTCTTGGAGCCTCCGTTCTGCATGACCATGAAGTGGCAGGTGTCCGACGGCTTGATATGGCTGCAACAATCGTCGTCCTTGTGCACATGCACGCAAGGGCCGTCAAACTCCTTCTTCTCTTGCACCAGGCCTGCCAATGCCTTGACGTCTGGTAGCTTGCCAAGTGACTTAAGTGCAGCTTTTTGCTCGTCTAGGGAATAGAACACTTTGGCCACAGAGCCTCTGGGAACTTTTCCGCATGTGCCCTTGAAGCGTACAACATAAGCATTGCCGCCAGCACCACCATAGACCGTCTCCTTTGCCAAGTCCCTGCAGGGGGCTGCACGCCTGGCAACTTCACGCATGTCTCCACGCACTGCCATGGAGCTGAAAACCAAGGCTGCGATGGTGGCGAAGAAGAGTTTGCCCGACATCACGAATAGGAAGAACACTCACGAAACAATCGAGTAACGCTGGTATAGCTTGAGCACATTTTTTTTTCTGAAATGCATGCAAAAACTGCTAAGACTCTCAAGCAAGAACTGCAACCGCCATTGGCGAATCCCGCAATGAGGCAGCTGAGAAATTTTATTGGAAGTCCGTGCTGCAAAACAAGAAACTTCCACACACCTCAGCCGCAAGCCCCCAAGCTCGTCCTTGACGCACGTCTATGAGATTTTTACAGCCTCTAACCTCCCTGTACAACATTGTAGAGGATGATTGCCAGGACGCTGTACTGATCTCGGTAACTTGTATTTGGGAGTTTCACATTCTTTCCAATTGTCCCATCAAAAACCATCCAAGGTACGTATGACTTGCAAGTTGCAAATCTTCTGTCTGGGTCAAAGCATTCAAGCCCGAATCCCTGAAATTTGTAAGGTTCAAACATGCTTGGAATTGGGAGCTCCATTTCTAAACTGGAACTCTGACATGGTTCGTTCTAACTAAAGAACTCGAGCCGCTGAGGTTCAGCAATGTTTTCACAGCGTCACCCATGATTAGGCTGCTATGGTCGCTTCTCTTCAACTTGTGGGCTTGTGCAGGTTTGTTCATTGTAGGTTTCTACTGTCATGAGGCAGCGGCACATGCACCTTCAACCCTGAGCCGCCCCCATGAGCAAGCGTAACCATCCTGCGTCAGAATTGCAAAGCATGGATGGGCACGTTAAAGATTAGCAGCTTTGAAAGCTAGTTAACCCATGGCAGGTCGGCACAAAGTTAGCTTCTCCAGTCTTTGGGGCAATCATTCTAAACATCTGCACTCCTTCAGGGATGCAGTGTATATATTGCAAAGACATGTGCAGGCCTCAGCAGTCTTTACCTTTCACGTTTGGGCTGAGGTTTGGATTGAGCGCAACACCTGCCCTTCTAGCAACGCAAACCTTCAACTTTATCACTTATTCGCAAACAGTCTGTGAACAGGCTTCGCCGATAAACGCATCTACAGGCACATTTTTCAATGCGTGATCTAGCATCATGAAGCTGTCGGTTCCGGCAGCATTGTTTTGCCACATCCGCGACATCCTTGGCTTTGAACGTTCGATTCTTGGAAATGGTTACCTCCTTTCTTCGCCTAACTGCCATGTAACACCTTCAACTGCTCATTAAGTTGGAGCCTTCTACATCTACCCTGCAGATTTGCTTCTGCCAAACGAATCTTAAGCTATTCTGATGCGAATCTTCTGCAGCACAAGAATCGTCTCAGGTTTCAACTCGTTGATCCTAGAGTCAAACTAATGTGAGTATACAGAAGCACTGAGACCAAGACCCTGCTGTCATCGGAAGAGCAACCGGGCTTCCAGAGTATACCCAAAAAGAGTCAAGCAGTATTCAATAACAGGGGGAGTAGGTGCATCCAAATCAGGCGTGTAGGATTGCATAGTTTTTAAGTGTTGTATAATTGAAAATGGAAGTTCCCCAAAAATGACGGCCAATATGAAATTCCAGCAAGGTCGCTCTGCGGAGCTCCCATAGGATAAATCCCATCGCAGAGCGAGCAGGATGCAGGCGTCCTCAGATAAAGTACCCCTTAAGCAGATAGAATATGGCTTTGGGTGTATTGTAGTAGGATCCCCATATACCCATATTCTATCTACTCAAGAGGGACTATACATTGACTGCTAAAGCACCTGTGCCAGTATCAGCCAATGGTTGAAGAATGATAGTCAGAGCCACAAGGGTGTTGGCTGCAACAGTAGTTCTACACATCAATACTGACAATCCTGGAGTCACTTGTAACATCAGTAAAGGATAAAACATGCTCTCAGCAGAGGTGCGTATTGGAATCACTACGAAAGTACCATTCATGACAGTATTCATGGTGAGGGGATCAGAACCTTGGCAGCCTCAACATGCTCGTGCGTTTCCTTCGGACCTCGTCAACACCTTGGACTTGAGGATGTGCACCTACAGTTGGAGAGACCTAACTTTTTTATTTCACGTAACATCATTCTTTTGATTTCTGATCCCAAACGGCAACCTGTGGAAGAACTTAATTGCCAGGTCGCTCTTGGACCTGTGTGGTGACCGTTCTGTCGCTATTCTTTGCCCGCGGATCTTCGGTCTGAGGGCCGGGAGAAACGGCTCAAAATGGGCACATACCAAGGGATGCTGGTGATATACAGGAAGGCACGGCAGGAGAAATCTTGGAGGCTTACCCAAGAGGTTCATTTGGGAAAAGTGCAGAGTGGTTATAGCACTCTGCAGGGGTTCTCACGTCGGGTTGACCTCAGGACGCAAGAGACATGCATGCGGTGGCTATGTAAGTCTACATGGAAGTTTGATGTACGAGTCAAAAGAAGCATGTTGATGGTGGCTGCTTTGAAATTAGATTAGGAGCCTCACTACCACTAACCATCCGTAGAACCGGGCTTCTTGCTGTGCAGTTCTTGTGCAAGTGCACCACTCCCAAAAGGTACAGCCGTTCACTACCTGCAGCCTTTGGAAAAGGCTTGATTATGGATTTGCTGGCGCAGCGTTCTGAAGCTGCATCCCTCGGGCCTTCGCGACCTTCTTCTTCCTTTTGGCCTTGAGCTTCTTCATGGGCGGCTTCTTTACCGCTTGCTCAGCAGTTCCGGAAGCCTCCTTTGCAGAACTGGCCCCGCCCTTTCTGAGCAGCTTCTTTTTTCCTTTGACCTGTCCACATCGGAAGAATACTAGCTTTTACAGAAAGTATAAAGCTCAACCAATTTCAAAAGAAGGTATCTGACATGGGACAAGGTACCGCAACGGCCTTTCCCATGGCGCAGCAGTGTATGCAAATGCGGGAACAATAAAACAGGTGCTATCTGATCTGAAAACGATGTCTGGGAAATGTATGCAAGCTCAGTTGTGCAAGCAGGTGCTGGCTCATAGGAATCCATGCTTGGACTTGCCTGAGCCAAGCGGGCAAACTAATTTTACAGATGGCAACCATGATGACAGCCTTGGTTTTTGAAATCATCAATGCAAAGATGTCTCATCCCCTGTCGCCTCCTTTTCTCTGCAGCGCACCCGGGGACGTCAAATATGCAACATGGGTGTAGGCATCGCCGAATTGCCCAGGGAATAAGTGGGGGGATCCAGTTAACTTTAGTCTTTGGGAAGAGCAGGGGTGGTTGTTCACATTTTGATAGTCTATGCTGCTGTCATGACGGTGTTAAAGCTGTTCTGTAGGGATGCGGATGCTCATGAGAGGGCTCATGTGATCTTCGACCACGTCACAGCACGGTACTTGCCGGAGATGTAGAGCTTCACCTGGCAACAGGTGGTGACAGCATGGATCTCACAAAGACCTCAACTGGCGATTGCAAGCCGGGACCCCAACGTAAAACAACTTGAATTTGTTGGCGCCCCGCGGAGTGGACCCCCAATCAAAGCGGGTTTCACATGTGACCTCAAGGAACCAAATGCTTAGAATGCCACTGTGCTTCAGGAAGTTTCGTTCGCAGTTGAGTCTTGGAGGTGCTGCGGTTGAGAAGGACCGGAGAGGTTTCGAATCCCTCCCAAAATTGGGAAGCTGAAAGGGCGGTCAAGAAGTAGCCGCCGGCGTGACTTCTTGGCTGACATAGGATGAGTCAAGATGTTAGTGCTGCTACTTGTCTTTCTGTGCGCGCATCTACATGGGAGATATCTACCTGCAGAAGTATATTGCTCTCAAATTGAAACCCCCAGAGACACACAGCATTGCAACAACTCCTTTACAAGCCTGCCTCGTATTTGTCTCCTGGGTTGCCCTGATCCCTTGCGTGGGCCAAGGCATCCTTCAGCGGAGAATTTTCGGGGTTCTGCTTTGGTGTCCAGTACCTTGGATTTTCCAAGATTAGCCTTTCGGCTTGAATTTGCGTGTAAATTCTCCCAGAGGCTAAAGGTACTCACTGGACGGATTAATTTGCGTTTTGTGCTGAATAGGCAAGAGGGGTGGGTGTGTGGGGTGAGTGAGCTTGTGGGCTTTATGAATTCCTCAGCAACATGGGCTCATACATTACGAAACGATGATGCCACAAGTACTAGGTATCAGGTAAAACACCAGTTTGGGAAACTATTTGCTACGGTCTGTGAACTCGAGTTCTCCAATGAGAAGTTTCCGAACAATCACAGGAGCGGAGACTCCAGCAGCATGCTCCCCAAGCAGGTGCAAAAACGCAGTAACAGTACCTACATGCTGTACCCCAAGACACAGAAGTCACCCGTGATTCTGCAAGCCGGATGTCCTGGGAGCTGCGAAGCTGCTGTTGAACGCTGCCCCGCGGCACGAGGGAGTTCATCTAAGTGAGCACAATGATTGAATGTGCTCTTATTCTTGCTGCTGCTACCACAAACACCAAAGGAGTCTTCTATTTGTACCACTAGTAGTAGGAGGACGGCGACCATCGTGCTGCCTATCTTGCAGCCCTAAGTTCTGCTTGCAATTTCCAATCTTCATCTTCAAGATGTTGATGGCCGCTCTGCACCAGCAATTACATTGCACATTGCACATCCTACGCACGCACTCAATGGAAGATCCAATGCATGATGTCCTGACATGAACACTTTTCTCAAATGGAGTCAGATTTCGAGGATTTGATTTGGGATTGCTCAGGCGGTCCAAGGGTGGTCGGGCTGAGATGGAGCTAATAGCTGGCCCAGGTCCTTGACAGGATTCAAGCAGAATTTGAGCAGCATGGCGCTGGAGTCCAGATGTGTGAAGACCGTGGCTTGAAAGTCACCTCCCTGGAGAAGGTAAGTTGCAGGCCGCGTCATCTACGGCTGGCAGGGAGACCTTGCGAGAATGGAATCAGGACTCTACTTGCAGGGAGTATGCGCACGGACCCCTTGCCTCCCGGCCGTCGATGACCCAGTTCAAGTTCTGACCCTGGCAGGACTCTTGCAGTAAACTATCTTGCGGGCCTGCCATCTACAGGAAACAGGAAGACCAGGGATGACCATAGCTTTGATGAGAATATCCGACCGTCATGCAGTATTATTTCGAGCCACAGTGGAGGATCTCAGGCTCAATGAGCCATTGTTCCGGAAGAAGTCAGCAACAGCAACTACTTGGCCCAAACTTGGCGCTACCGGCTTGTTGTAGCAACCCTTCATTCACCTCCTGATGCCAGGGAGGAAATTGAGCAAGCAGTACAACAGCAAAGGAAATCAGTTGTCCACAGGCTAATCTTATTGGTCCTTATGTTTTCGAGCTCGCATTCAATCACGAACTGCCATGCTAGCCAATTGCTAAGTTCTGCGCGTGGAGGTAGTAGCCCATGGTCGGGCCATACAATCTGCTTCCCGACAGGGCGTTTGGCCTGACAGGAATAGGGGATATGACCGAGGATTCCAAGCCCGGCAATGATCCACAAAATCCAAACTCAAAACGTTACAGCGTCACGGGCTCATGCGGAGTGAACACAATAGATCTGGAGGCAGCAAGGCTTTTGGAGATCAGTTGTGTGCTATGCCTTAACATGTCCTGAACCAAAAGAATCGTATGAAGGATGCAACTATGTCCACTCTCCTGCCTGCTGAGACCTGAAGCTGAAGCCCGTCCCGCCTCTCCGGATGCAAGACTTTGTCCTTCTCACCGTCGAGAAGGATCTGGAAGCCCTGCTGGAACATGTGCTGGATACTGTTTGCTAGCTGACATTAAGACTTAAGGTGAAAGGTTGTAAGCCGAGAGTGGCAGCTGCTGACAAATCGCCTGGTAAATGCACAAGGGCACCCCTCTCCGGTAGTGAGCCATAGGTATACATTCCAATGGGCCATGTGCTGCTCCTACAAAGCTTGAGTTATTTGCCTCCTTGCAGTCGTCGCCGAGAGTGACCTGAAAGGGTGGCTCCGTCAAGCAAGATGTTCCGTCATTAGCTTAGTTAGGACGATTTGGGGTTATCATCGGAATCCTCTTCGGGAACAACATAAGGGGTCCTCTCTGGGCAGTTAGTACTTCCATCATGACCTCTGGGGAAGTCTAGGTGGCAGTGGGTGTTGGAAGTCCACCCCCCCGGGGTGAACATTCCGAGGTGCTGGATGCACAACGGCAAACGTACCTTGCCGGTTAAATAGCTCACCAATCCATGCTGCCCAAGCTCATTTGAAGGTTTTCAATTTTGAAGCTGTTCTAAAATCTTGAACTCTCTCTTTCACAAGCTACAGCACGGCTCCAACAACTGAGGACCACAAGCTGCTTGCTTCATGAGTTTGTCTGAACCACAGGCTAAAGGTCCTCAGCTGAAGGCTGTCAGAGTGTTTGGTAATTTTGATACCTCCTCTCCCACCGGAACTGAGGCGTGGGCGACGGCGGTGAAGGTGCCATCCTTCTGCCTGACCTTGGAAACCATGGAGTAGCCAAGAAGTATATGAGGCCGAGCGGCTCTTGACTACCTCGAAATGCCAAAGGCCGCGAGAAGTCTGACCCACCAATTCAAGTTGACGCAAGTGCCCAGCAGCAGCGCGCGCAATCATGACTTGTAGTAGAAAATGTACTGAAATGGTGGCACACCGCGTCATGCAACAGTAATTTTGCGCTAGAAAATCCTCTGCAGCTGGTATGGGTGCACCATTTTACCTGGTTTACCTGCTCTGAAAACTAGTCTGTGTAAAAGCCAGCTGGGGGCCATTTTATACTACTGTATACGCGTCAATCCTCATCTCACGGTAACCGAGCCCCCTGGGAGAAGTACCATCTCTTCGGGAGTGCGCCAGTTGCTCCAAGTCCCGACGATGAAGTAGCCCTGCACCAGGGCGCTGGTGGCAACGAAATTCCAGCCCCTGAGAAGAAGTAGGGTGCTGTCGCTGCTACTTTTAGCTAGCGCTACACCACCACTGCCACAACCACTATACTACTGCTGCTGCTTCTACTACCATACTACCATTACTGCTGCTGGTGCTGGTGCTGGTGCTGGTGCTGGTGCTGCTGCTGCTGGTGCTGCTGCTGCTGCTGCAGCAACACAACGCCAATTACTGCGATGATGACAACGACCACTACCAACACTAGCACTACAAGTCACCAGTGGCAGTGGCAACAATATCAGCAATATAGAGGCAGCTGCAACAAGGCACCACAAAGAAACAACCGGCTTGAGAGAGGCGACGCTGAAACAGGCATGAGTGAAAGATCAAGCTAGGAATAATTATTGTGGTCATCGTAGTACGAGCGACTGTCCTACTCGCAAGAACAACGATAGCAATCACAGTAACATGAGCAATGTCTATCTCGGATGTATTTAGCCGGTGAATTCACATAACTTTTGTTGTCGTGATGGCTCTACCGCTGCGACAGCCCTATGGTACAAGCCAATAGAAAGCGGAGGAAATCCTGCAAAGAGAAAGGATTCCTGAATTACGATAATGAAGAGGCACTTAAAGACTTAGCATGGTGCAGGGTTTCTTCCATCAACAATAAATTCAGTCGTGTTTAAGGAAGAATGGGGGAGTCTCATCTGCTAAATCTGTCTACAATAGCCCCTGTATTCCATCCCCCACTTCCCCATAACACCTAAAATTCTGAGCTTTGGGCTACTAGACCTATTGGAGCTTCAAATTCATTTCCACTCCTCCAGTCTAATGATAGTCCCAATCTTAGGCCCTAAGCCCTACATCCTGCACCCTAAATCCTGAATCCAAAGCCTTGAACCCTAAGCCGCTCCGCCTCAGAGGCTTTGAGGTCGCTCTCCAACATCCCGCCGCCTGAGCACATAGATCCCATCTTTTGAAGACATGAGGATGGATGCAAAGGCTTCAGGGATCTACCTATGTGTGTCTAGATTTATACAGACGTATAGACAAATATTCATGAGGTTTATACGGGGTACGTGTAGGGATATGCTGGGTTTGGGGTGTAGGGCTTCCACAAAAACTAGGAGCCCCCGTGATGGACGGTCCCTACTGAGGGGTTAGAGCATTTTGCAGCTATACCATCTAAGTGCAACTCTGTTCTTGGACATATGCCTATCACAAGGTCCTGCTTCATGGTGTGAGATACGGGTTTCTCAAAATGAAAACACTTGTGGGGAATTCAGGGGATATGTGCGAAAGCATTAAACCGCAATTTCCCTTGCCTATGGCGTGAATCTCGTACTGGGCAACTGATGGGGCCAAGGCATACGTTGTAGCTCAACTCTCCTGCTTGAAAAACGAGTGATCTAAGGGTTTCTGAGAATGTCCCTTTTCTTCGGCCTCCTCTTGGGATTATGTTGATTTAGGGCTTAAATGGGAAGCAGCGCTCTCAGAAATATGCACCAGTAATCTCGGTTCTCAGAAGGCAGCCGTAATCTCCAGTAAATTTAACATGCTCTGCAACCATGCCATGGCAAAAGGTAGGCCTATGTCACTTCGTGTATGTTGACGCAGCCGACTTGTAAGACTCTGGGTGAAGATGTCAAAATGGAAAGGCTTTCTTCTGTCGATCATCAACATGTGTAATTTCTGCTTCAAGCTGCACAGGATTCCTTCGCATCCAAACTCGCATCTGTGGCAAAGGAGCTCTTGTGGGCATCTGAAACTGAACTCTGTGGTTAGTTGTTCTGAAAGAATAACGGGAAACATACCAGTGTCGATCATCACTGCTGGCTGAATAAAACCTCTCCAATCATCATCTCCTTGGTCTACCCTGGAGGCACATGGTCATAATTAATTGAGGCTGTAAATGGGTGCCAACAGCTGTGCAACCGGCCTGCAGGCCAGTAGGAGAAGGATGCCCTCTCCATTTTCGGCTTGATTACCGGCACCTTTTCCAAGCAATGCAATTCCACATATTAAGCACTTGGGTTTCAGACTACACGTGTGGGGTTGAGGGCGGAAGGATCTTAGCGCATCCACCACAAACCACAGCTCTCGAAAAGGAAGAGTACGCAAATGCCATGATGGAAAGCAGAACGCAATCATGATGAAACCATTCTCATTATGGATTAGGGTGGCTGATCCTTGAACACAACTTCTGTGGCGAAGCGCAAATTACCTAAACTATGTGGCTGTGTCATCACGTCTGAGTCCTCTTGCAATATTCTCAATATACAAGCATCCGCGCAACAACCCCAACAAAAGCATCGCATCTAATCATATTGTGTCCTTCCTTTGCCAACATTTCTAGAATCAATGTGCAAAGAATACCGCACAAGATCGGCAGGCTGTCTGCTTTGGAGGGCTGCCTTACCCTCAGTATCTGCACAAATGGAAGCTGACAGATCGGAATGGCATGTAGTTTCCAACAAATGGCTGGCATTTCATAAACATGGTAACCCATCTATGGCCACACTACTAGGGTCACCATGATACAACGCCCGAATAAGGGAGACTTCATTTTCAACCACAGCCCCCAACAAAATCATGCAATTAAGAAAGCCTATGCAATTAAACCTGCATGCCCCCACGCATGGACCCTGTGGAGTTTGATTCTGTGTCTCAGCAGACACATGCAAAGTCAGGGAGGACCGAGCTCAAGGCCCGTGAGCCGTCCGCCGAGTACCAGCAGACCATGTTGATCTGGCAGAGGCAGAAATCAAGATTCGGGTTGCTAGCAGTGTGGGTAGAAGAACGGCACCTCTTTTCAATAGCCTGCGGGGCATCATTGTGGGGTGTCATTGTAGTTGCGAGAGCTAGCATTGATATAATGCAATGATGGTTCTTGCTGTGGCCAGCGTGGGAGTGCTTTCCTGAACTCCAAAGTCAGTCCACATCTTTTGTCATTGAGCGGTGCAGGGTGTCCTTGTGTAAGTTGCAACCCTTCCTTTGCTAGGCTGTGCGGATAACGTTGAAAAGCAACAAATGGCTGAATCGCATGACAATCTGCAAGCCCTGTACATACCAACTCCCCATACCTCAATTTGTCATGGGCCGAAGCCCTGCTTGGGACATGCTGACCGACCCTTGCGGCTCTACTGCCTGTTCCTCACTGCTGCTTCGTGGGCACGTTTTGGAATACAACTTTAATTGCAATCTTAACAGCTGTAATTACAATGGGTCATAGCCTTGCCTTTGAGGCCGCAAGGACTGGTGATTCACGGAGCGTGGAGGAACCAAACGCTTTGCATTTCTGTTTAGAACCCCTTTAGAATCATGAATAACAATTTGCATACTCCTTGTTCAACTCCGCCTTTAGTACATGTAAGTTTTCGCGCGCTTGTTGCATGTAAAGCTTCTTATAAACTTCTTGTCTGTGCAATCTGCAGGCCAGAGCCCATAGCTAGCCTGATACCTTGGGTTCTCGATGATGGGTTCGCAAGGTAGCATGATGTGAAGAAATATTTGGAATCCTCGGGAACAGATTTCAAATCTTCATGCTCAAGCTTCTGCTGGGCGTTGGATGCCAGCGCTTCTTCGTCTATGCCGAAGCCAGAGCCAAACTTGGGATATATATGGAGCCCTCATTCATGGTCCTCGCGCTGCAGAGATTCAGACGCACTCATGCAGAGATATGTCTTCCAAACTTCTTTAACAGGGGAGTGTTGTCCTACCGTGGTTGGACGAAAAATGCACCTGTACTTACATGACGTCTGGGATCGAGGATTAAGGATGCCCTTCAGACTCCAAGAGCCGAAATTCTGATTGGCCCAGTACAAGCCACATGCATCACCCATTGAAGTAATGTAGAAAATGCCTGGCAACTCTCTGAGCCCCAATCAAACCCATTCAATGATAGCTTTCTATTTGGCAGAGGTTTCCTCAAATCTGGGATTACCTACATACATCCCCGCCCAGCCACAGTTCTGAAAACCGTATTATGGATAACCCACTCAGCCGCCCTCTCAACAGAACAGGAAGACTTGCTGGCTCGGCGTTGCTACCACCAAGTCCTCGCGTGCCGAAGCCGTGGAACACCCGGCTATCTCGGTAGGCCATGGCCTGGCAAGAAGTTCAGTCGTGTGATTTCTGTTGATCACTACCGAATGGTGGAGCAGGATGGGTATAGGCTTCTTTAGAGATGAGCTAAAGGCCTATGTTCCTCCTGGCCAATGCCTTACCACTTTCAGCTCTCATATGACTGCACATGAATTCACCATCGCTACTATTATTATGCTTGAAAGCATGTACGCGGCAATGAATGGCTTCACTGTAAGCCGCTAAAGTTTGAGCGTCTGGATGTGGGGCTCGGCGGTTTGGGATTGTTGGGTTTTGGATGCCATGCTCAGGAGTAGAACAAGCTAGCTCTATGTCATAAGTCCACAGACTCCTGCAACCGAAGGTGATGTTTCACGAGCTCATACCCAACCTTTGCAACATCTTCGAGCTTACGAGCTTAAGCACTCCAAACTGATTGAAGACAGCAAGTGTAAGCCGACTAGGACCCCAAAGGATATCCAGGTCTTTCTAGATACCTATGCAAGTTGCTGCTTCCTGGCGCCTCGGTGTTGAAGTTCACAGCAGACTCGCCGATCCTCACTCTTCGTTTTTGTGAAACAAGCCAGCCAAGGAATGCTCATCAAATGACACGATAACCGTTTTCCTTTGTCTTTAAAATCGTTTGTGATTAATTACGCTTAAGAACTTGTTGGATGACAACCTGCAATTATGCACCTAGGATTCTGCGAAGACTATCCGTGTGCTGTTGGCGTCTCCGAAATATAGACTGAAGGATCCTGCAGGTATACATGGGGGCCCTGGCCTTTCCATGTACTTGCTTGTGCAAGTGCACCGTTCTTTCTGGCCGAGCACGTTGACATGGATGGGGCGGCTCAACAATGTATGTGAACATGTTTCCAGAATATGAGCATACGTTGATAGCGTGCTCTTGGGCTGATGAGGTAACAACTGGCGACACATAGGAAGCAATACCCAGCTTCCAATTCCCAGTTGTAACATGACAAGCCCAGGATCGTATGAGCAAGGCATGTACCGGAGGCTTAAGGGACCTCATAGAAGCAGGACGGGCGGGGATTGCAATCTTACTATAATCCCCAGCTTTTTCCTTCATCCCCCATGTCATTGCTTCGCAACTCGTTGTGCTGTGAATCGTGCTCCACAAGCTATTGCTCCTCTGGGCCCCTTTGTGGATAAGTCTTCCGGGAGCCCTAGAACGTCTCCAATGCATGCCAAAATTTCCCCGAGGATAGAGATCACCAGTAAGGTTTCTCTCCTACAGCTATCACTCGCCAAACGGTCTACTATGTGATGTACTATTACTCTTCAGCTTCTTATGGTTTGTCAAGTAGAATTTCATGGCATCGCTTCCGCCAAGCTCAAAGCTCAATGTGCGGGTTCAGCTGCTTCAGGTGCACAGTTGGAGCCTGTGGGAAAAGTTTTGGTATGGAGGATACCGGGATTGCGTCAGGAACAGCAGAAGCAATGATGAACAAACAACATCACATTTGTGAGTAATACGTTAAGAGTATGCGAGTTCTATGAATGTTCTTGATCTTTCAAATGAAAAACCGTGAGAAAAACACGTGAAAAAACAACACTGCAGTCTGAGGTCGCAGTGCATGTCATGGGTCAGATGCTCTTGAGAGCTTCAACTCATGTATGTCATGATACATTCGCAGCAATTTGCTTCAAAGCGGAAGCCTGATTCTACATGGGCGAAACGCGTCGCTAAGCAATCCGCCGGACTGAGAAGCTGTGATTCATTGCTCGTGGCTTCACTTGGGCATTCTTCAAAGGCTTCTTTGGACGAGTGCACATGCCACGTGAAGTTCAGCCATGGGGTTCTTCATACTATAACCAAAAGGACCCTATCAGGTTAACCTGGCGGACTATGCTACCCCAACTTAGAGTAGTACTCAGCTTGTACACCCTCTAGAGATACCAGTACTGATTTTGAAGCCTGTTCCCGGCAGACGAAAGGCCGTAGGGACCATGGTCTCCCACATGCCTTGAACGCTTAATCTGAAAAGCCATCGGATCGTGTGTCGTTGCAGGATGTCTCTCAGCCTGCCTTAGAAACTTTAGGCTGCGGAGTGTCATGATACATACGTGAAGGTCTCAAACAAAAAAGAACCTCATATCTGGGACACCCATCAAGTACCCGAAAGACTGTATAAAGACCTGTGGGGGAAACGCCAGCTTCGGCTGTTGTTTGCCTGGTTCGCGTAGCTGATATTGTAGAGCACCTTGCAAGGCAGCTTCCATGTAAAAGTATGGCATCCGGACAAGGCTGCGAAAGTGCAAAGGTTGCTATACAGGGGGGACAGGTATGAAACATTATCACGTTTGGAATGGAGAACAGATACTGTTGTGGCGCTAAGACTTCTTGCAGGTTGCAATGCGGCATGCGTCACACTCAACTGGGCGCCAAAGTGCTTCGGCTTACCTAGACAAATCTCCACCCAAAGACTACACTGTTCGGAACTCCAAGATTCCAAAAAACAGGGGTTCCCTTTGCGAGCCCAATATACTGTAGTTTTTACTGTGCGGAGGCCAGCCTTGAGGAAGGCAGTCATGGCGCAAGCCTCCTGCTGGACAGCCACCTGAAGTGTGGGGGTAAGGCTCCCAAACTCCAGAGGTGAACAAACAAAAATACATTGATGTATACCTTTTGTAAATGAGTTTAGGGTTATATTGGAGTTAATATTGAGATGAGGGAAAAGAAAATGGAAACTACTATATCATAGTAGGGTCTATATTAGGATTGAATTTTCCTCTTGGAAGCCCAGGGGGCGGCGCGAAGAGGTTGGGAGGGGTTCCTGTTAATCAAGAAGCTCCCGTTTATTTTTGGCTGATCTTTTTGTTTCTCTTACTGGTGGTTAGCAGGGAATATAATCCCTATCTAATCCCTATATGTACCTGTATTTCCTGCGAACAACCCGGAAATTCTTGGGTCAAAAGAAGTGCAGGCTCCGGGCCAACTAGGTTGTCGACAGAGGAGCGGTACAACAATGCTTGCTTTTTGTGTCTGTTGCGGTGGGTTCCGCTGAGACTCCAACTTCTTCATCTCCAGAAGTGTTAGTGGCAGCTTCGAGCATGGCTCTTGGAAGCATTATATGCCTGTGCCCAAACCTGCCAGAACTTCTGAAACACAATGGAATGAAAGAAGTCTGCAAAAAAACAAGGAGGACTGTTATGAATTTACTGCAGACGTTCATCAGGATTTTGAAGGTGATGGGCTTTTGCATCTCCTTCTGTTCCAAGCTACGAAATAAGCACCCTTGAATTTCAGGCACAGCCGGCATGCTGGCTCATTCGAAGCTGCCGGGGCCAAATCAATAAGGGATAGTCTTCAAGGGAGTGGGGAGTGCATGCTTACAATAATCCCTGTATTCGTGTTTATATTCCCTCCCCGACGCTCTCAACAAAAGCCTCAGAAAAAAAAAAAGGAAGGATGCCAGAATGAGATGGTCGCGTTGTTGCTACAACCCGGTAGCCACGGAATCCTCATCTCTCTACTTCATGTCCCGGGTATGCGGCAAAAACTCCTGTGAATCATGTGCGACCCCCATGCGCAAAGATGCGCTGGAGTAGGTCCTGCTGTGCTATCCTTATGTAGGCCTACTTTGAGTAGTTGCGCAAATCATTTTTTCAGGCGTTTGACTTCTGAGTTCGGAGCATTGGTCTTGACAGAACCTAGGGTCAGCATTTCCAGGTCGCCGCCTGAAGCAGGGATCCCTTTCCACCTACACATGCAAAGCTTCATGCTACAAGATCGTCTTGCATCACCTGTTGATCTACATGCCAAGCTTGTGACGGTCTGAAGCTGTATGGAACAGACCTTTTAAATACAGCAGCTCAAGTGGATAAGAGAGCGCAGGATGATAGGGGTTTCCACTGAATTTGAGGGAAGTCTACATGAATGTTGACTAACTCGAGCCATGTCTTGAGCAAAGGTAGATTTGAAACGGTATCACTCTCTTAGCATCACCAGGCTGGACTCATGCATTGCTCTTCCCTTGCCTTCCAGACCCCGAAGAACGGAGGTTGTGGAGGCAACCTGCGCATCATGCCACTGCAGACGTTGCATTCTGTTGCAGCACTGGGCAATAACAGTATCAGGCAGTACAGGTGTAGGAGCAGGAAGACTGCCAGTACGTACGAGCAGAAGTAGCAGCAGTGGTCACAGTATCAGAGTCAGTCAATGGTCATGCTGATGGCTGTGATCCTGGTTGTGGTCATCATCAAAGTTAATGGTTGTAGCAATCGTTCGTGATAGTGACCGTAGGAGGACTATGACGGCCGAGGCAGAGATCTTCGACAATCTTCATGGCTGGTTTGAGAAATGCCACGCGATCCAAGTACTCACGCGTATACTTTTGGAGCTAGAAGCCAGTGCAGTGTTGTCATGTCAGAGGTAGTTTCACTGAAAAATTATTGGAATCTTTGGTACGGGTTCCTTTCTGCAGAACTTCTACCTGTGATTTCAGCTTACACCCTTCATTCTGCACGCAAGCGGGTCATGCCGCTGATATTTGCCAACTGGTGAAAAGTCGACTGCTTTGCTTGACTGACTGACATGCTAGCCAACGAGGCCGCCTGCTCCGACAGCTATATGCACGGGCATTATCAAATCGTGGGCTTGGCTTTGCTCATGGTATAATACCGAGTATTAATGGGCACAAACCTAGCCTTATCTGGAAAAACGACTCATGCTCCACACATTCTGTTTCAGCCTCTACGCCATCAGAGAGCAAGGAGCCGGCAGCATGGCACCTGGCAGTTTTAGGAAACTCCACTTCGTTGGGGGATTTTGGGTGTGTTGCGTGTTTCCAGTTCAGCCCTATAAACCACTGATATATCCCCAGTTTCCATTTCATTTTCCATTTGATCCTGCATTATTGGTGTAATAGCCCCCTTAGATGTGAGGCATCTCATCTCAAAAGTCGCTCTGCGCGGCTCTTGTGCAGAATCATGTTTGTCCTAGAGGCCAGCTCCTAGGTTGGGGCAATCTTGGCCTGCCCCAGTTAACAAAAGATTGAAGTTTCCTTTTTTGTAACATACAGGGACATGTGGTAGACGATACGTCTTTGCGAGTGTAGGCCTTTGGATGTAAACGAAACCTCTAAAAATGATCGGCACCTCAGCTGCATCAATAAAGCCTTGCGGACTTCCACTTCCTCTTCAGCCCATCTTAAAGGCTTAGGCATCACTTGGTATAACCTGTTGTCTTGGCAACCGAGACCCTGATGTGAACCCTGAGAAAACTTACAAAAAAGCTGAGATCATTCCCTGGAAGCTGCTCCAAACCCTGCTGGTCTTCATCGGTGACTCCTAAACCATCTCCCAGACTACAAATAATCCATTCAATTGCCATGCTGCCTCCAGGAAACCTATTGAGATGCCGCTGCACCTCCAAGTAGTATGCACCTCTATACACACTCTGAACTCACAGGCTTACAGTCAGCCCCATGAAGAAATTCAGTCCCACTCAACAGATACCCCTGAAAGCGTTGTCGGGGTGGACTCCATGGCGTCGACATCCAATGGCGAGATTCCGGCATGCTTTACGCAGTCAGCAATGGCCTGCTGGATGGCGTAGCCAAGCTGAACAAAAGGGCTCCATAACAAGCTTGCGGGTTACAAAAGTGTATAGGCTGCACTTGCACTAGCAAAAAACTGACATAACAGCAGCAAGAAATAACCCTCTGAGGTGTGAAATGAGGATTTTCCTCAAAAAGGAATCTTCCTCATATACACGAAAATGCTGTATTCCTTATCTACGATCCCACACGAAAAGGGACACACTAATTTTTGAAAACTCTCAATCATACATATATGTATAGATATTCCGCAAACTTTACGCTTTGAAGGGAGTCCCTGGTCTTTGACAGCCCTCAAGGATACTTATCCCTATGTACGATTGTAAATTCGAAAGCTATGTGACTATATGCCCGTGCAACCCCTTTAAAGGGATGACCTCATTTTTGGAAACGCTGAGCACCACATACCCCAATGTATATCGCCCATGGCCTCTTTAAACTCTCAACTGGTTAGCAAGGAATGAAGCAGTGGATGCCTCTAGTAGTCGTGGTACTACAGGGGCCTAAATAAATACCAATATCAGTTTAAGGTTCATTTGAGGTACCATATACAATAATTATACAAGCCCCCCATTTGAGTAGTGTTTTTTGGCGGTAAAACCTAGTAAGATCATATTCCTTATAGAAGATACTAAGCCCCAAAAGGAGGATATAATCTTACTCTATAGTGGGTACCCTAATATCCCCAAATGAAATATTATTCATTTATCCCCTATAACCTCTTCAGAGACACTTTGTGGAACCCCCAGATCTGAAATCCCGACCTCCTGCTCCGCAGGGCCGCTTGGTGCGGCAAGGCCCGCGCTGCGGCCGTTGTTCCTCTTTTCAAAATAATAGGACCTATATTGGGGTCAGATTGTATATTGGGGTTACATTGTATCTGGGGGTTACATTGTATATTGGGGTTACATTGTATATTGGAGTTACGTCGTATATTGGGGTTACAGTGTATATTGGGGTTACATTGAAAATTGGGGTGACATTGTATCTGGGGGTTACTTTGTATATTGAGGTTAGATTTTATATTGAGGTTACATTGCATATTGGGGTTACATTGTATATTGGGGTTACATTGTATATTGGGGTTACATTGTATGTGGGGGTTACATTGTTTATTGGGGTAGACCCCAAACCCCCTAAACCACCTAAACCCTTAGATTTCTGATTTCTTTGTGTACTGTAGCATCTTATAGTACTTGCAAGGGGGGGTTCCAAAAACAGGGGGAACCCAGTATAGAGACCAAAATACGATAATCCTTAATATGTGGACCCCTGGTTTCGGGGCTTACGGTTGAGGGGTCTAAGCAATTTGGGATGTGGGGTTTAGGGTTTAGAGAATCAAGGTTTAGAGGTCAAAGGTTTGGGGGTTAAGGTTCTTGTCCTCGATTTGGTGGTATATACCCTTGAAGCCGGGCTCTTACGGAACCCAAACTGAGATATGATATTATGGATATACAAGAAAATGGCTGGGCTTCTTCAGAATCCTCACTTGTTTTAAGTTCCTCGGCAGCAACATGATTTGCAGTCAAGGAAGCGTTTACAGTACTTCTTCGGCATCAGAGCATGTGAGGTTATAGAGATTGGGGCTTCAGGTGTTTAGGTATCCAAGGAAGGTGTAGTACATGGCTCCGAGAATCGTTGGGAAGCTATGTGCGTTCAGGCTGTGGAGCCCCTATAGCTGCCGGCAAAGCTGAGATAGAACAGCCTGCAGCCAATATCAGGGTTCGGAGCTTTCAGGCAGAGATACCTGCAGCATAATTAAAACTTGGAAGGCTAAACTGAGAATAATATGAACAAACGCTCTTGCGTTGTTGCTAGGGCATGAAGGCATGGATATACCTGTACTTTCCCCTGCCGAGTCGCAGGGAGATGACTTACGGTGAGCAAGCTGAAGGTTCCGATGCCCATGTTGAAAATACTAGACTTTTTGGACGCAATTTATACAGCTGTTGGGCATTGTGCCGGAAACAATATGCACAATGGGAGCTTGCTTGAAGGCTGCTTACGAAGTACTCGCACAACTTCATATACTTCCTAAGTTATGCTTGGCTCCCCAAGCTCAAAGCTGCGAAGCCATTACTCATTACTGGCTGCAGGCAAGGTGCGTCATGCGCCAGCCGACAAGGGTGCCTGCTGGGGAACTGGGCTCGAGTCCCAACTGATATGTATCTAAAAGCTTCTGGGTGTTTGATGATTTTGTCAGAAAATCCTTAACTACAAGGCTGAAGGCCAAACGCAAAGCCTTCTGTTGCTTGCCCCCCAGCCTAGACAAGGCCCATCTGCGATGATCAGCTGATTGTCCACTTTCTCAGCGTAAGGCTTCAAAGCGGCCTGGCACGGAAGCTCGAAGGTACATGTCAAAGCCTGGCAGTCTTCTTGGATATGCTAATGAGGTTCCCAAGTAAAACGATGATGTTGGCACATGACCTCAATGGGTACAAGTAGTAACGATGGAGGCAAATTGCAGGTACTTTTGTCCTGGATGGGGCAGTTCATCCAATTTCCTCTTCCTAAAAGAATCCGTGCGGCCCGTTTGTAAAAAGTAGAGGCCGATGACGGGGCTTCGAGTCGTTGACGAGGTGTGCCTACAGTAGCTTGCCTGAAACGAGGAGAGGGGTTCACTCTGGAGTGGCGGTGCGTGTCATGTGCGCAACTTGACAGAAAGCATGGACACGACACACAGAGATTGCAGGGTCAGCGCTCCTTTTAAGACAACTCAAGCCCTTAACATAAAGCCAAGAATTGTTCGGACACAGTTTCTCTAGACATATCCGAGCTGCGTTCCAAAAACCATAGCCGCCTCAAGCCAGCACTCAAAATAACCACAATTCCAACACTGATACCGGGCGCCCAGCGCTTGCACAGCACTCACCGCGCACATAGCCGTTAGCAGCCTCCACTTCAGTATGGGATGGATCGGCTACCCAAATGCCCGATGTTAGCAAGGGGTGATGGCCAGTTGTAGGTATTTGTTCTTCAAGCATGTCCGACGGGTGTCCTCGTGTTCAGACAAAACCTCAGACAAGCACCTGGATTCCAAAGTGCTAGCAAGAAAGCGTGTGTGCCAACGGTCCAGAATCCCAGGGTACAACTTTTCAGGGTTAGGATCGAGCTTTGATAGTGGCTTGCAAAAAGAATAAAAGTGTTCAAGTTTTGGGTTCTTTTCGGGTTTGTGGAAACTTCATGTGCTAGAACCCTTGGGAGCAAACGTTTCCGTTTTCTGTGGACGAAGGCCGCGATGCAGCACTGCATGTTGGCGACATCTGGAAAGCGCTACAAATATGCACTCATATGACATGCAAAGGGTGTGCTTCCCATGCTGAAGCTCCAGGTACTGGTGGTTCCGTAGCTATGAATCGATGATTCTGCCGGCTCAGCTATCATGGTCCGCCGGGCAGTTACTCCGTGCAGCCGCAACGAGCAGCAGCAGTTTTTCCATGCATGAATTCAGCTTGCAAAGCTCTAGCTTGCCTAAGGTCCAGTGAAGAGAGATCATGCTATCAACCAAAGAGCTCAAGGAGCACATGAGTTGATTTTTGGAACCGGTCAAACTTGCCTGGTCAAAGGAGAAGCAACGGCCCTTGGGATTCATGTAGGCGTTGAATCGTGGCCTCACTGATTGCCAAAAGGTATGAGGTGAGTTCTTGCAACTTGTCCATCTATGGGATTCCGGAGTCGGAGTTTCAGTGCATTTGGGCAGGTTCAGGCTTGCGGGCCATCCGAGTTTAGGGTTAAAAGCATCGCCTGCCTGATGCCGTTTTACCGTTCTCTGCGCTAGCCTAAATAGCTTATACACATAAGGGCTTGAACTCGGACCCAAACTTGTCGCTCTAGCCTGATGAGCTTGCTATCGAAGTCTTAAGGTCTGGGCTTTGGAGTTAAGAGGCCACTTGTTGTGAGCCTTGTCCATACATGAATGCTGACACTGACGCTTGCTGGAGTCAGCTGCCGTTGTAAGGAGCAGAGGCTTGGCCGTAATGGTATTGTCAACTCAACATGATGAACTGGCCTTTGTGTTCTTACTGCTGAATCTGGCACAGCAGCCGAGATACAGTAAATACCCAAAGTGTGAGTTCGCAAGCTTTTGATCCAGGGCACAGCCCCACTCAGATTAAGTTTGGGCTGTTTTGGCAACATTTCCTGTACCCCGAGAGCCAAACCAGTACCGTAGGTCGAAGACAGTCAAGATTGCAAAGAAGGACAACCTCATGCTCCTACCCCAACTTGAAATGATGAGCATGGAGAACAACATTGTAGCCTGCCCATACCCATTCTCCTGTGCGCTCCCAAGTTCGACTGCCAATGTTGTGCTTATTATCAACTTGCTCTCACTTTGATTCATGACGATTATGCTGATCGCACTTAGACTGACCAGTGCCAGTCGTCCCCCAGAACCTGAGCAGGCGGCCACATGAAAGGCGACATCTGCAGAAAGACGCCGCCACAAATGGCTGCCTGTACAGGTACAATGCAAAAGGGCCTAAATCTTGAAGCGCTCCCCTCCAGACTGCTGAGTGGATCTGAAGATTAGATCTTCCAATTTGATACCTAATCCTACGTTCGGCAAGCTGAATCACCATGATACGAATTGAATGGTCAGTGTAGGCGGCAGGTTTAGGATGGGGGACTGGGATTGCTTTGTTGCCTTCTTCTGAATTTCCACTCCCTGTAGACTTTGATATTCAACGTTCCACATGGACCCGAAGTATAGGCCTGAATATTCAGGTTCGCAAGCACTTGCGGGAACCCAGGACTAGCAGAACCCCAAGTGTCTAGATCGAGGAAGTGTCACCTGGTACTTAGCTACATCCGTCAACCTGACCATTTTGCGAATTCATGTCCTGCTACCCCGGACCCCGAACGCATGAAGTTAACCTGGGCTCCCTTCCGGCGCATTTTTTCAGGACGCGGAGGAGCAGTACAGTCCCGCTTAGCTTCGTCTTGCTTGGCGACCCAGGAGTCGTACATGACCTGTGCAATGGGAATCCTTGATTGGGTTTTGGGCTCATCTGCGTCTTCTCAAGTGCATCGGGCGAAGAATTCAGACTTTGCTCAGTTTCTGGAATTCCATGATGCCTCAAGCCCCATGCACCCCACGGCCAACCTTGAACCCCCAGCCGCTCCAAACTCCCAACCCCTAACTAAAGAACGCGAAGCCTCACCTCGTCCTTGTTTGTGCCAAAGACCTCATCCATCTCGAACTGGTTCATGGCATACTCGCTCAGGCAGTGGAGGTCGTAGCTTAGACCTAACCGTGTGATTCTCCAGGTGTATCCGCATGTTAGCCTTATAGCAGTAACTTGTTTGCAGGTGAGACGTTGTGCGGGCCCACAGTTGGCGATCATGCTTCGAAAGCATTGCTGTGGTAATCTAAGCAAAATCGCTTTGCTGAACCCTTTTTGATCCTGGGCCCCTGAAAAGCGGTGTTTGCTGCAGGGCTTGAGGGGTGGGTCGAGGGCATGTAAGGCCTCTACTGTTCAACTTTACTTACATAAGTTGTAGGACTCATTAGCGTTCGGAGGCACAATGCTGATCATAGCAAATTTGTAGACCTTTGTAGGGATCCGAAGACATGAAGCAGAAATCCACAAGTCCAGGAAAGAGAAATTGGAGTTCAGTTCCCTCCCACTTACTGCAAGGACTATTGAGGGACTACTCAAGTACTCAGCCTTGTCCCGGTGGCCGAGCATGGTGCTAGCTTGTAGCGCATAGCTTGAAAGAGTGGCTTGGGGAATATACACCTCATGTCAGGAACGTCTGATGGAAGCCATTTACGGACGCAACGTCTTGCACAGAAGATCTGTTTGGAAAAAGCAAATAATCCTCTCCCCCTATTATGAAACCCCTGCCACCTAACTTAATATTAAACACTCCCCATTGCGGTATATTATAATATATTGGGAAAATTTAATGTGTTAAGGGGGTGGGGGAGTTGAATATTAGGGAGAGAGGAGTAGAAGAGTGCTGACCCAGGGACTGTCGGGGTCAGCAAGCTCGCCCAGCCTGGAAAGAGCAGCCTCACCATAGGGCGCAGCTTGCGCTAAGTATCAGTCATCTGCAAGATCAGTTAACTACATGTTTGATACAAGCTGCAGGATGAGCAAGCAAGAAAAACTGAAAGAAAAGTTCTGGGGATTGACATATCCTAGCCGTGGTGAATTGTTATGCATATGCCTGGACGGGCATAGGGAATGCGCTGCAATGCTATGTGAGATGCCAATCACCTTATTTAAACTCACACGGAATGCCAGCAACGGCTCTCGAAATTTGCTGCCCTTCAAAGGGGGTGGTTCCGTGTTAGTTGCGTGGAGGAAATTGAACTTCTGTCTTGCGTGAGCCTGCGTAGGTACTGCTTGCTAGCGGCTCATATTGAGGAAGGAACCATGCAAGGGATCCCCGCTGAGACATACTTGTATCAAAATGAGCCTATGAGGACTCCAAGAATCATGCTATCTGGAGTTTCAACTCTACCCCAGCCCCCCAACATCTAAGGGGCTCATGGCAAGGGTTTGAAGTGGTTGGACTGCCTGGCCTTTGGTATGCTAAATGGCCAGAAGAAGCACCAGGGTTCCTGGTAAAAAGGGGGCACACGCTACTCGAGCAGCAGCCGTCGCACCCGCAATGTGCTCAGACAAATGTTAAAAACTAGCTAAGGGGCTTGAAGCAAGATGGACCCAAAACTACCGACTCCTTACAGCCTCTCTTCGTCCCCTTGTTTACCAGTTCCTGACATGGGGCCCCCTTGCTTGCAGTCCTCTTAGTGCTTCCTCAAACATGTAAACTCAGATGAAGGCTCACATGGCCAGGTCTATCCTCGTCACGCCTGATCACCACTCCAGGCATCACAAGGAAGAACCCTCCTTTCGAGAATGCTCAGATTGCCCGAGGTGAGAAAGTGCTGGTCCCTTCTTGGGGTAATTGTGTATAGCACAAAATGCAGATTGGAACCAAACCAGCAAACACCAATATGCCTGGAAGGCAGGAGCATCTGGCAACAACTCGGAGAGCCGTTTCAGAGCTTCAGCGAACGGCTTCCTGGATACCCAGGCTAGTAAGGAGCCCAAAATCATCGCCCTTGAAGGTCTTTATTAAGATTTGTCGAGTCCAAAACATAGACCCCCACCACTCGGGACTGGATCTACGGTAGATTTCCTGGGTATTTTCCGGATGCTCAAGGACTCACCTGCAAGCTCGGAGGTGCAAGGGTGGACGGCTTCAGCGTTTGAGCTTCTTCAAGGAAGAGCTACAGTAGCAATGCGCGCAGCCAACGGCAAGCCAGTGTTTCAGATGAAAGGTAACTGTAGACTGTTCATGAAGCTTTCTGTTGTCCCCGGGTCCTCCCTAGCTTGAACGCAAGTTTTCTCATTTTCCCTGCCCAGGCCAACATTGTTTCGGAAATCCACCTCTGAACCGAAAACTCAAGAGGAACTTAAAGCCCAATTCCAACGGTTGGTAAAATTTGCGGTTCAAAGCTTGAACCGAGGTAGATGTAATGAAGCAAACTGATTTGGTCTTAAAGTGGTGCATTCTATTGGACATGAACCCTGGACATGGCAGGCCACATGGTTCTCCTAAATTGATCTGCATCCGTACTTGTATGGCAATTGGGGTTTGCAACTTGAGATTGCATATCTTGGACCCTTACCAGTGTGGGGTTAGAGTGTCAGACCCAAAGCCCATTGTCATCCAGCGTCTGGCAACACCGTGGGCGTCTTCTCCCGTCACCAGAGGAGCCTTGCAGGGCCAGCTTTCAATACCAAAGGGTGAATGGGTTTGTTGGGCAAATATACAGATATATACTCATGGACTTTCGTCGGGGTTTGTGGAAAAAAGTTGAGGGGTGGCTCTTGTTGCTCTCATATTGGGAGTAGTCAGAATGTCAATGTGTGATCTAAATCCAATGAGTAACGTAAAATGTTAAGTCTTTAGAAAAGTTTAACAATGGGGTTTGGGGACGTCTTGTACTATGGCTTTGCAAGGATTGTTGGGGGACTAGGGGAGGACAAATCGCATCTCAAGGGTCAAGCGCAGCTGAGTGTCCTGGTTGTTGGATGTCACCGCATTCCCGATGCACTTGATCGACGGCGGCGCGCCTTTGGCATTGTGTTCTCTGGCCAGCCAAAACCACCATATCAACAGCAGCCAGCCAATGGATCTCGACAATGGATCTCGAAACGATTTCTTTACATCTGAACCGCTTCAATATGTTCTTCCGCCTCTTTTCTTGGTCCCTAGGGCCTCAGGGGACGTGGGTGATGCTTTGTTATGCCAAGGTTTCGTCAAACACAAGTCAAGGAAGCCTCATACGGTCTCAAATGATCCTTGTCAGGTGCGCAGAGAAAAAAGTTCGGTGCCAAAGCCAACAATTCCTTGTGCAAGCCTGGTCCCGCCCCTCCAGGCGTTATCTATACATGCTATCCCCAAAAATGTGAACAAAGAACGATGAGCACTATAAAGCCCTGCCTGACCCCCCCCATTCTACATGTTCACATGTCTCGGCAGCACCTGAGAAATTGACTGCTCATCGCCTTTTGCAGGGCTTCACGGAAATCTTGTGGACATTTCCTGGGCGGCTTAGGTTGACTGGTTTCAAGAGGTTGTGGATTTGTAGCATGTTGACACGGCGTGCTTGCTCAAGGCTTATTTGGCAAGGCCTTAGGCAACGGGAAAAGTACGTCTCAGCATGAATACTTTTTAACCCATCATGTCTCATGTCCGGATCTTGTCCGACCTGGGGTATGTTTGGGAGGGTTCTTGCTTTGCCTAGCCAGCACAAGCTTAGCATGCTTCCCTCACGAGTTCAGCGGCCGAAACTTGTCTGGGAGGTTGTGATCTTTCTTTGGGTACCCTATTCGGAACCACACTATGCTGGGACCTCAGAAAACCCTAGCTTGTTGAGTATCTACGGACTGCCGAGAAGATACACCATTTCCAATTCAGTTTCCATTCACCTTCCCGTTTTTTCCGTGAATGGGATGCTACTTACCCTACGGCTAGGAACATAATGGGATTCCGGGTTTAGGATTTGGCCATTTGGCATTTAGAATGTAAATGTCGTGCTGAATCAAATGGAAAAGGACATGGACATACATGGAAACTAGGTTTATAGAGGGGTTGATAGGGATCGGAGAGTGTACTGTCACAGCAAAAGCTAATTCGGAAAGAGCTTTGAAGTGGAGTGTAATCATGTAAGGAGTGTTAGAGCATACTTTTGGTAAGTCTGATAAGGATTCTGGATCGCCAGCTTTGCAAGTAGGATGCCTAAAATGTGACTATAATGTTGAGGAACTCTATACTGTACCTTATGCCGTGCCTAGTCTCTATCTAATCACTGCGCACCCGTACATGCACCTGTAACTCCTGCGTCATGGCCATGAAGCGTCCCAACAGCAACAGTATCCACAATGCTGCAAAACACGGGAGTTTCCAAACATGAGGGCCACCCTAGGGATGTATAGGGACCCGAAGGGGATTCGGGGTTCCTGGTCGGCACTCTCTTCTCTGAACTCCATGGATCCTTGCAATGGCCCTATACCTTAGGAGGACCCCCCACCCTGTAATAGTGGTATAATAGGAATAGAAGAGGACCCTACTATAATCCCTATTATCCCCTATAGTCACTATTACTGGGTGGGGTGTCCACCTAACCTATACCCCCTTGACAAGACCAAGAAGGTGCATCTGAGCTACATGGCCATGCCGAAAGGTTTGGCAGGCCATCCCGCCAAACCTTCCTTTTCCAGGTCTTACACTAGGAGCTGATTAGATTTACGGTTCAGGGCTTTGTAAGAAAAGCAGTAACAGAAACGGTAATAGTTGTGGTTGTGCTGCAAGGAATGGAGAATCTTAATAGCAATAGTTCTGTTGCTGGTCAGAGGAGCTCTACAAAACAAGGATACCTCAAGACCACTGGTAGATGTAGGGCGTTATGAAGGGATTATTTTAGTCCCTGCTAAGAAAAAGCTGTAGGGCTTGCAGGCTTGAAGATTGAGGGGGTTAGGGCTAGGGATGTCCTCTTCCAAATCAAGCCACCTCACAGCAGAACGGCTGACATGTTGCTTGCCTAGTCCTGCAAACACACGGACTTTAACAAACAATCTTCACCAGTTCTTAGGGCTGTGAAAGAACCTAAATAAGAACATACTTGGAATGCTGAATCCAGGTTCCATCCGCCTGAAGCTGCTTGGTACGCGTTTTTCCTCAGTCAACAAGAAATTCCAGGCGGCTACCCAGGTCTTGACACTTAAAGGAAAAACTGCCAGAAGCCAATGTTGTCTTGTTTGGGGTCGAGGTTCCCTTAGGGGCTTGCAGATAGAAACCCGCAATCATGAAGTTTAGACCTCAGAAGAAAACATTCAAGGACGAGAGACGGATACTACCTTATTATGACACCCATATTCAATAGTTGAACGCTGAGGCAGTCAAGCCTAGACACGGAAAGAATGCTTAGTCCTGAGAATCAACGGCGGAATCCCCTGATATAAGCTCGTGATCTCCAGCCTTCCCTGTCTGCTGTGGTTCCCTGAGTTCCCGAATTCTATGCTCTGCCACCTCGATCCTGGTCCTTTCCCAGAAGCAGCCCAGGTACCAGAAAATCCGCGCATGTCCAGCCACAATGAAATTCAAGACCAGCAATACGAAGGGGCCCAATCGGCTTTGCGAGCTCTCCTGCATATGTGTAGATAGATGGATATAGAAGCACTTGTGGACGCCGCTGATGAGCTGACTAGCCCTGAACATGTGTTAGCTAGCAACCAGGACATGTACACATATATCTAGACCAATATATGTACACAGATAGATGCATATATGATCATATATGTATATGTGTGCATCTATATATGTATACACTGTATGTATACATGCATATAAGTATTTGTGTATATATGTGTGAATGTGTGCATGTAGTATACATGCGTATTTACACAGGTAGATATGTATGCAGTCTGGTCGTTCTTGTTTTCGCACTTGTCGGCTGCTGATCAGACTCCTCCTTACCCGAAATTCTGGTAGTAGACTCCGCTTCTCAGCCATGGTGGTGGTAGTACTAGCAATACGCGTACTCCAAATACTCCTGTTACTAATGCTGCTAGCGCTAATAGGACTCTTATCAGAATTGCCTCTGCTGCTATTGTAACTTCCGCTTCATTTCATTGACATGTGAAACCTCAAGCCCCAGTACCCTGAGCCACAAACGCCCAAACCCTGGAGCCCCACCCTGTGGATTGGGCTTGGCCCAAGATACGGAGGCAGGCTTGGACATGGCTGCAGCAAAGCCTTGCCATGAGTTCTGAAGGAGCAAAGGTAAGAGCCGAGGTTAAGGGTTTGGTTTTGGCTAGGGGTGTTCATGAGTTGGGACCCGTTCTGTTTGGGAATAAGATCCGACCCCCCAGGCCCCAGTCCAACAAACGGTGAACTAACTAGATTGCATGTGCTTCGTACCTACAACAAGCCTTAGAACGTTATCCTTGAGTCCGGTTGTTGTCTTGGTGAGCTCTTCTCAGCCCCAGCAGCCTGGGTGAAGTTGGCGAAGGTGTCCCCAGGACTTTGCGCGGAGCGTGGCAGAAACCACCAGGGATCTCATCCTGCCAAAATTCTACGAGGGACATAACCTTAGAATGTTGGTGGAAAAACGGCAGTGGGTTAGGGGATTCATGTCTTGCATCCTGTGGGAGGTTGAAGAGCAATCTTCCCTGCCTCAGTCGGAAGGATGAACCCTGAACACGTCTCCGGGATTGCATGATCACCGACACGGCTCTCACACCCAAAATCATCTGTCAGCGCCTTGTGTTTTTCCAGCCCCCAAAGGAAAGCTTTCCTTTCCTCCAGGCCTGATATCTCCATAGGCCTCCACAATGAAAGCTGTGGATGCCAGAAGCTCTCCCTCGGCAAGTAGCCTGGGTCGCTGTGAATGAATTTGAATTGAATTGCCATATTGTGGGTATATAGCATAGGAAATATAGTTCTCTGATTATAGTGTCTTAAATGATACTTTCCAAAAATAGGGAGACCCCCAATATAGACCCCAATATCCTATCATCGTTCATATAGATGAGGTGGACACCCCACCCGGAAATGGTGGTATACTTGTAATATAAGAGGACCCTAAAATAAGCCTTATTACCCTTTATAATCACTGTTACTGGGCGGGGTGGTCCACCTAACATAGGTACCCACAAAATGGTACTGATTTTGGGAAACCCACAAGTTAAGTTCCTTAACAGCAAACCCTAA
>CAJNIZ010003313.1:71227-88700 GCA_905231905.1 Symbiodinium pilosum | reverse complement strand
CCCTAAACCTTAGCAGCAACCCAGTGGCAGGACTGCTGCTAGCCATCCATGACCATCCTAAGGCTCACGAGCCTTCCCCTCCCAAAGCAAACTGAGAAATCACATGAAGCAGAAAATTCCAACACGTAAGCTCACATATATATATATATATATGCATTTTTCCGTTTTATCTTATGTCAGTTGTTTCTTCTGGGAGGAGGGCTTGGGGGTGTTTTGGGGTTGAGGGCTTCTTCGACAAAGGCGCCCGCTCCCGCTCTTACTCGGAAACAACCATGTAATTTTGGGAATTGTTCGGGATGCGGAACTATGGCGGTCGCAGCTTTTAGCTTCAGCCTGTTACGCTCTTTACTTTTCACGACATACATTGTTTCTGGCCCAAGACTTGTGGATATCTTTCTCCTTCCGTCCCTCTCTCTCTATAAGCTCTGAAAGGACGAAAGTCATCTCCATAAAGGACCCAAAACGGTCGTGGCCTGATCCTTTGTCCGCCCTCATCTTCGATCCATCGAGTTATCAACAAACTCAGCTACCCTTTGAATTTAGGGTTGTAGGTTTAGGGTCCTTGAACCGAACTCCAACGTGGGCAGCCCCTAGACTTCAAGTTTCCTGGGAAAATTTGCAGTTGAGAGTCCGCAATCAATGAGAAGGAGCTTTGGAGTGCTAAGACGGCGGCAACCTGATAAGCAACAAACGTGCTCACTTGCCAAGCAAACAGCTGTAACAGTCACCTCAACAGCAACATCGAGGAAAACAAGCTTCTGAACAGATGATCGTAGCAGTCACATTGATTTGTTCATGTTCACAAGTTCTCATCGCTCATCTTCCTGCCACAGCTCACAGGTACCTACGCCCACGCACTCCTTACCCAGGGGATGCAGGACAGCTCCACATGCAAGTTTCCAAAGATAGGCGGACCTCACTATCCCTTTCTACCGTCTTCCTTGTTGTGGGTGCCCTGCTAAAAAAGGACCTAAACCCTAAACCCTAAACTCTCTTTGTGGAAAGCCCCAGCAGCAGGCCCTGGGCCTCTTTTTGCGGGATCCCGATCAAGGCTTCCCAAGGCAACCACTTTGAGGAGGAGATCTGCTCCGCGGTAAATGGCACGTGGGGATCCCTCAGCAAGTGTTTTATTGGGTTACAGAACGGGTTAGGCAGGGTTATGTAAGTGCTCGATAGGGGCTATAAGTGGCATAGGGTTCAGGGATACCGGAATATGAAATGGAAAACCATATGTAAAATCAAATGGAAACTGGGATTTTGCAGGAAGGCTATGTGTTCCTTGAATTCGGGTGCCAGTGTATCTTTGAGAGGGGAAAGGCTTGGTGAGCCTTAGAGGTAGGCCTTTTGCAAGTGCCAGCCTCAACTGCACCCTGCAAGTACTCCCTCAGACCTGAACCTCCAAACTCCTTGTGCAACAGCGCCCTGAGACATAGGAATGCATCTCTATGGTCCCATGAAACCCGTCACAATCGCATGTGCAACCCATCCCCTCATTCCCTTCAACATCTGCAAGGTTCGGAGGCTTGAGCGAGCCGCTAGCCTCTCCTTCCTGTCCCCCAAGCAGCTTATTCATTTGTGGCGCATACAATCATTGAGGCAACTTACTAGATCAGAGAGGTTTTTTGGCGGCTTTGTTGTATCCAATCTGCAGGTCCGGAGAGTCGCTTACGGGAAGTGCTTCGAATTAGCAGCATGTGTGTCAAATTTGCATTGCAAGGTTTGCGGCGCAGCAAACCTAGGCACTGAACCCCTGAAATCCACTTTCTTCATTGCAATGCCGAGAGAATCTGTGAAGCTCCATATTCACATGCCCTAGCACATGCAGCTCCAAAACCGTCATCTGCAATTCATCGTCAGCAATGGCAACTATGTCTGGTTCCTCGTCGAGCAAGGAGAGCCGGAGGCTTTCTCGAGCAGCTGCCTCAATCAAGGTGAAACTGCTTCAAAGGTTTTGATTTTTTCTTTTTCGGAGCATATGCCTTCATGCCTAAAGCGTGGCTTCTGAACTTTACTTGGAGGTCGGGAGACTCGAAAGCTGCAAATGACTATGGCTATAACCTGCGTGTCATAGAACTTTAGCGCATAGCCAGAACAGGGCACGGTGGAGACCTGCAAAAGGTTCTTAACAACATAGCAAGCAATAAAAGAAGGATGGCTATCCGGATCGATCGCAGCAACCTGAAGATGGGACATGATTTACAGTGGAGAGGAGCTACACTTCATAGCCCACAACTTCGTGTGCAAAACCTGCAACCAAGAATGAAAAGCACCATGGTCAATACTTCATGCAAACAAAGACATAGCAATACATCCTTCACAACGCAAAGCCACCAAGCCAATTTAGACCACGAGTAAGCGGACATCAGGTCCCAAAGACATTCCTTAAGGAAAGGTGCGTAACTCATTTCAGGCATTGTGTACGCAGGAGATTGCTTGGGTAGGAGCCCTATGCTCACTGAGGAGACTGAAAACCATCCCAATTTGTGTGGTGACTGGGCTGACCACAACTGACAAACGGAACTCTAATGCCTCCAGCCGCAGACCAAGAAAACCAATTCTTCTCAACTTTGGAGGCATATCCCAGTACCATTTGATCACGAACCGAGACTTCTGCATGTTATTATTCGGGAATTTCAAGTCTGCAACCCCTGACCCCAACGCCCGAATTGCAGCATGCCTCAAACCTACAAACAGTGTTAATAAGTAGAACGAGGCTCTGGGCTATGCTATACTGCAACTTGATTGATATCACGCCAGGATAAATGCATCAATCACCCAGGGTTCCACAATGTCATCTCCTAAGCAAAGATGGAAGACAATTCTTAAACAAATAGCAGTCGCGGGGTGCCATGCTTGAGGGCCAGGGGCATGGTGGGATCTCAAAAGGCTTTGATATGGACACTTTTGGGACAAAGTTGGTACGTCAGCACAAACACGGACCACTCTCGTCCAGGAACCTAGCTCGAAATACACAAAATCACTGCATGCCAACACAGTCATGAACCTCTGCATCAACCAGACCCCATAAAGGATCCACAAAGGGAAGCTTCAGGTCATTCCAAATTTTCCAAACTCTCCCATCATGGCAATGGCCTCATGTTGGAAGTTCCATTTTGAAGATCCCTTAAGGGGCCTGGGCTCTTGAGCCTCCTGTGCCACCACTAACCCTAACACCCAAACCTTTGCCGTAAACCCGAAACATGAGCCATTGTCTAAACTCCTAGTATCCCCCTTAATATTCCTTATAGTAGTTCCCTATATAATCCCCTATATAACCTCCCTTTAAGGAGTTTAGACTATAGCTCACATAGCCTCCAGACCATCCCATTGCTGCCACGTTGAAGCGTCGAAGAGCATGTCGTGCAGTGGCATCTCCATGGCCACGATGGGAAATATCCTGGTATAATGGGACTATATCAAAAGAAAATGGAAGCTACTATTTAGGGTTTTGGGGTTTATGTGGCAGAATCTCTAAACCCTGCGGCCTAGGTGGAAAAATCAGGGTTTTGAGTATTTAGATTTGATATGTCGGGCTCAGCTTTGCCAGTTTCTTGGGAGGCCCTAAACCCTAAACCCTAAACTTCACACAGTATTCCAGCCGGAAGACGCAAGAAAATAAGTCAAGTTGCACTTTAAGCGACAAGTGCTCAAGCTGGAGTAGAAGATGGGGATCCCTAAACTAATCCCTATGTATCTTCATATATACCGCTGTGATACTGGGCGTATCCACTCCTCCACTCCCTGAAGCAGCTGTACCTTTAACTTGAACTTTAACCTGAGAACTCTTTTCATGGGAGTTGTGGTTCAGGGCTGAAGGGCTTAATGAAAGCTTTGTGCAAGGCTGGGACCTTCAACCCAGCAAGATCAAAAGCCTGAGCCTCTAAATAGCCCAGCAGGTTGAACCAGGCGATTGATTTTGGGTTCCCCAATCATTATCTTAACTGTAAGTCTTTGTGATCTATCTATCTATATATATATTCTGCATGTACGGTAGTATACATATAACAGATTATTGTTAACAGGTAAAAAATGCAGTATAGACCGTATCATTGAATGAACTACTAAAGTGAACGACTAACGTACTTGTATGATGGTAACCTGTACATGTATTTCTCATCTACTTTTTCCTTTCACCCATTCAAGTCCGCAAATTATGTACCTTGTATTAAATGTTCTATTTAGATTCTACACACAAATGAAAAGAATGCATTAACATGACACTCGGTATTAACTAACTGATCCTCATCTATTGTACCAAACCTCTGGGCTGTTACATGTTTAGTTCTGGCAGTGTCACTTAATACTAGTATCCTCGCGGTTACACAACAAAAGGGAGATACAATCAACATCTCTATCAATTTTGTCTACTCCAAGAGGTGAATAACTTTTTTTCACCAATGATTAAGTAGTACTGTTAAGCTATGATGATAAGTTTGAGCAGGAGGGAGCACACTGTCGATGTAATAATTACGATGAATATCTTCTGCGTTTTCACTGTTAAAAATTCGACAGGAACGTTCAAGAGTATCTGCTGGATTTATACAATCACTACAGTTTAAAGCAACATCAATATTTGTATAATTGTTGAAATATGGGAGCTTCAAGAAGTCCATTCTAGGAATTGATAAATCGTCCCTACATTATTTCATTATTCTACATGTTTTCATGTTTGGTTTGTTCCTACTTTTACGAACATTATTAGTACCAGATCTTCTATATGTATATATGTATCTGTTCACGGTCTCACAACTAGTATTGTGTACTTCAGTTCTGAACTTTTCTCTACATTAACAACATTTAATGATATTACTATTAGTTTTCTTGACTTTATCAAGTATCATATCTGGCTGTGTATTATTTAAAGGTTTTTGTTAGGCTAATGAGTTCTCCACATGTCCAACAATCAGTATTATTAGTATTATGCAATATCACTGCCTAATGTAGACATATGTATATATATATATACACACACCATGTCTTCAAGATGACATTTCTGAAATGGAAGACGCCTTCAAGATGAAATGATCCTGTATTTTTTCTATGTTGAGTATTCTATGTGTTAGTAAAAATTCATTCACTACTGTACTCCAATCAAACTATGCGCATGGTTCTGTCATTTTTACATACAAACATATCAAACAAAAGATATTCGAACTTCATAATGCACGAGTTAGAGTCCAATGTAAGTTAGATGATAGTGATAACTGGTACTTATATGATTACGTTGACGCCGCTCATGCCCAGTATGTCTTTAGGGTCCCTTGAGGGTACCCCCTTTCGAGAATTGTATGCCTAAACCGCTAATCCCTCTACATCCTTAAAAACGTCCCTACAAACGCCTACTCTGAGAAACCGTCAAACTGACGAGCATCTCAAGAGGGCGCATGGCTCGACCCAATGCTTCTCCTTGAGAGTCTGGAGAGAGCGGAGATAGAGGTTTAGAGCTTTTGTGTTGTAGCGTTGAATGACGGAAGCATTCTGGTTTTCAAAAGGTCTCAGAGACTTGTAAATTTCAAGAATTCATCAAATGCGTTTAGTGGCTGCTCTGTTCGAATCCTAGACAGGGTTTGGTTTCAGAGCCTTTTTTCTGAGTCCTCCAATTGTCATCATTTTAATTTGTCTCAGAAAGCCTTGCAATCATTGTCCGGCCCAAAACCATCAGAAATCTTGCAAAAATACTGACGAGAAGGGCACTGCAAGAGCAAGTCATGTTTTGAACCATCCACACTCTGCATGAGGAGCGGTTTTCCATCACTGGATTTTGCGAAACGAACCCAACTTGCTGGTCCCAGCATGTAACGGATAAGCGTCATCCTTCATAAGCCTACATATGGCAGAGTACAGGCACATCCTCAGTCCTTCCTCAGTCTTCATTTTACTCAAGATGACAGTGCAGAACCTCCATGCAGGGACCCACTAAGGCACTCGGTATTGCAACAGACCACACCATTCCGCAGAGGCTCTGTCGCCAGCAAATGCTTGGATGTTGGCCGGCTCTGGCAGCCTTGTTATAGCAACATCTGCATCTCCTTAGTGTAGGTTTAAGCTCAGGGACCTACGGCTGGAGGAAATCTTTCACCACCCCCATATACTCCCAAGTCCCAAGCATTACAACATTATGGGGCTCCCAAGTGGTGCAAGATTTCCTCCGTCCACCGTAGGTCTCTGGGTTGCGGTGTTGGGGTCCCGGCTCGGCCTTGGGGACTAGGGTTGTGGACTTAGCTCAAGGGATTTGGCACAGGCTTCCAGATCAGGTGAAAGGAACCATTCTGCCTAAGCATCTTGTCTGACTGCATGTAGCAGGGAGGGGATCCCTGCAATGCGAAAATGTACTGAGGAAAGATTGGCTCGGTGCTAAACCGTGTTGTCGGGCGCTCCCACCTAGACCGAGCTTGTAGGTGCCTAAGTTCTAAACCTAAAAACCCTCCTAGAAACTGCTCGTTCAATCCTCTTGGCGATTCAAGATAGGACTTCCATATGCTGGTACTGCAAGAGCCTAAATCAATGCATAAAACCCAGGGTACTATGCCAACTCCTCAGGTCGCCGTTCCTCTCGACGAACAGAAATTTTGTATACAAAGGGTGACCTCAATGAACCACAAAACAGGTGGGACTTTCGAAAAAGGGTCCGAAAAAATCTTGAAACCTTAAACCCAACATGTCCCTGTATATTCCAAGATATCCCTCTTCCCTTTAAACAGGGACCCCCTAGTTTTTTGGAAGCCCGACATCTGAGATAAGGCCGCAACCTGTCAGCAGGTCGTCCAGCTGAACATGGTGAGTGATCAGTGTGGTGCCCACTGCCAGCTGTACTGTACCTTGGCTCTAGGTAGGTATTTTGAATTCCTGTTCTTTCTTGGGCTTTGGCACCAAGAGCTAAACTGGTAATTCATAATGACTCGGGGAACTCTGAATCCAAAATCTGCACATTTTCCCTCAGGTGCAAACCAGGTAGTCCCAGTTCGTGGCCTCTTCGATGGCCTCTTTCAGATCCCGCCCAGTCCAACCTTAGTGAGTCTTAGGCTTTTGGGATAACGGAGAATCACATCGGTAAGAAATGGAAAATGAGATGGAGACCCGAGGTCTCTTTAAAGGGGTAAATAGATATAAAGATGTTACACCAATTATGGAAAATCAAACAAAAGAAGATGGAACATGAAATGGCCCACTGGTTTTATGTAGGGGTTCTTATGGCTGAAGGTTTAGGCTTTATTCCGGGATTAGGGTTTAGGGTTCTGGGTTGAGCATGGGGGTTTGGGTAAAAAGGTTCACTGGTTCCTTCTTACCTATACAGCACGGTCCTTCGTCAAAGAAGAGAAGTTGGATTTTTTTGTCTAGTCCTTCTCCAGTTGTCTAAGGGGCCAAACCTGACATTTATCCCCAGAAGTATCCAATAAACTTACCAACTTTGCCCCTAAGCCCTGGCAGACAAGTGATACTTGCACCCGGTGCCTAAAGCCTAAGCCGCAAACCCATATACCCCAATCTATTCCTGTATATCCCTATATGTCCCTATATACCCATCCATATTGTATATATACCTTCCTCTGAAAGCTGGTCCCCGGTCAGGCCACCTCGCTGAGACTCCACTCGGCAAAGCTGCTTGTCTAGGGCATAAATATCGAGCCATGGCATGGCAAGGAGGTTCTGGGGTTTAGGGATCTTGGGGCCTGGGATCTTTTGTGGTTTTGGGTGGGAGATTTGGGGATCATGGCGGTTTTGGTCGGTTTGCTGGGTTTTGGGTTTGGGTAATTTAGAGCGGATAGGTTGACACCTTCGTCTGTGTGTGTGTCTGTGCGTAAGGCTCGATAATGAGGCCGATGAAAGCTGAGCGTGAAGGCTCTCCTACTCTCCCTGAAGCTAGCGGCATTCTCTGGATTGTAGAAGGCAGCTGTGCAAGAAGCCGAGACTTGCCAGAGTAGGCTTAGTGGGGCCT
Organism: Symbiodinium pilosum; assembly: GCA_905231905.1. Taxonomy (NCBI): domain Eukaryota; class Dinophyceae; order Suessiales; family Symbiodiniaceae; genus Symbiodinium; species Symbiodinium pilosum. Next base: position 80,764 of record CAJNIZ010003313.1, on the reverse strand, counting down.
AGAGGTACTGGGATGGGTTTCCCTGGTTTTGATGTTAGAGTACGGGCAGTGGAACACGGATCCCTGCGCTGCGGAAGAGGACTTGTTATCCTAAGAATCAGAAGAATGCGGTTCTTTCCTACGATGTCAGCAACACCTCCATAAGATTTTCAGCAATGTCACAGACGTGAACGTGATGCAATTCCTCTAAGCGTGGCATGAGCATCAGCAGGCCGACTACCTCATCCTTTGAAGATTTGCTGGGGTATTGAGGGTTGGTCAAGAAACCGCCCATGCACTTTGCTGCGGACATGTGGGATTCCAGAATGAGATTTCCCCAAGCAGGTTTGCGTAGGTTTGCCTGGGTTGTTGCGAAGCGGCCATTACTATCCTGGACCTGTTGTAGTAATTTCTTCTTTGGATCCCACACGGATGCTAGTAAGTTTACTGACTATCCCCAATAAACCTCATTATAAGCTCCACGACTTTCTTACTAAGTAGACTTGCTAGGTCAAGGGCTCCTCCAAGTACTCCCACCCAGACCCCCCAAAAGGATCCAAAAAATGGAACCTCCCAAAAATCCCCTAGGTTCCCCAATGTAATAGTTGGGGGTCATTTGGGGAGGCTTCTTTTTTTGGATCCTTTAGGGGTCTGGGCAGCTAGCAGCCTCGCTGTCTCCTCCGCTGGTCGTGCGACGCTCGTTGTTCCTGGGCCCACATGCAAAGGGTTAGTGACAAAAACATGGAGATGAGGATGGCTCAAAGAAGGGCTCCTATGCATAGCTAAGACAAGGATATTGAAAGGACCTAATGATGGAACATCTCCCTTCTACCGCTTTAATAACTGCCACCAGATCAGATGACCACATGGTACGTATAGAGCCCTAAGCCGTGCTGAAGTTGCTTAATCTCAGCCCGGTTGGGCTGCTGACTCGAGTAGAAAGCATGCTGAATCTTCTCAATGCTTTTCTGCAAGCCTACTCCAGCCTAAGCCTCATGCTGAAACACTGACTTGCACCTTGCAGCTGAACCTTGCGGATGGACGCTATGTCCCACTGTTTTCCAGAACATGCCAAGGTTCGGAGAGACGGCGGTGGCGCCAAGCATCAATGCCATGCCCTGCACAGCAGCACTCATGGGTTCGATTGTTGTAAGGCCTAGGCTCAAGTTGCGGAGTTACCAGGTATAGGCTGCTGAAGGGATGTGCAGGCTTCTGACGAGTTATTGGAGGGGGTGGTTTAGGCTTCCGGGGCACCCACTTCTTGCTGAGCAGCACTGATGCAGACTTGGTTGCAAAAACGGCAAACAAGTTCTTAACAACATGCATGGGCGTCCACTGCATCTCTCCTGTCTGAACTTACAGTGATCACTGGGAACTTTTGCAACTGCTAATCATTACTGCTGCTGCTGCTGCTTCTATTCCTGCTCCTTCTCCTTCTGTTGCTCCCACTCCTACTCCTACTTGCTGCTACTGCTGTTGCTTTCTGACTACTGCTGCGCTCTGACTATTCTATTCTTGAAGCTTGAAGTTCCAAGGATCCGGCTGCGGAGCTTTGCTCGCAATCGATCGAAGTGCTGGGCCCTGGCAGCTGTACAGCTGCGTTGTCTTGCTGGGGGTTAGTAGGGGAAAACGGCATATGATATATAGGGATTATAGCTTCCCGTAGTCCCTACTAGCCACCAGTGAGACATGGAAGAGATATATAAGTACCTTCGAACATGAAGGTCCCCTGTAGATACCCTGAAGCAGTATCACCCTTACTATAGGGGACCCCGCCAAAAAAAATCGGAAACTGCTTGTAATGATCATCTGGGTGTTATTGCTGGGATGCTGTAGAGTAGGGGTAATAAAGGGATGCGATAGGCATTCTAACCCGGATTCCCGATGGGATTTGACAAATAAAGCCGGCCATTCCTATCCTGGGGATTATGAGGAACTGTTGAGAGGGTACGTTTGTGAATCCCTTCACGGCCGGGATACGGATGAGAGTGTTGGGTGCCTCTCAGTGGATTTTTTGGGGTTTGCAAGATGTTGTAGGGGTGAGGAAGGAAAATAGAATATAGATGAAACAAAAGTGTACCATGTGGGGTTAGGGTCTGCAAGTTTGCGGTTTTATGAGAGTTCAGGATCAGAGTTCAGGGCTAAGCTAGGGGGCTGAATAGACCCCGCCAATTCTACAGTGCTTTCTCTGAAGACCATGGAAGGAACTGACAGTTCTGAAAAACGTGCATGCGGCTACTTGTTGCATCAAACCTGACAGTTCGACGTACTTTATGCCTCCCAGAGAGCCCTTTGGCGAACAGATTTCCCAGGGATGGAATGAATTGAGCGCACTACAAAAGGGTAGCCTCAGGAACTCGTAAGGTCCAACAGTTAATAGCCCATCCTGACCTGGAAAAAAGCCGTGCGTGTCTTTCATCCGAATGTTCCTGTGACACTTTCGAAATCTGGACTGCCCCTCTTCACGCCCTTTCAAGGTTGAGGTAACCTTGTAGTTCCTGTACAGACATGAGCATTCCTCTATCTGGATCACTTAAAACAAGCCCTGCCGAAGTTGGAGTCGCTTACCACCAGACTGATCCTACCCCCTCTCTCAAACAATGGTCAGCACAACGCCCTTGCACCAACCAGATTTCGAAAGCAGCAACTTTAACAAAACGCGGAAACCGATCCGTAAACTCCAAGTCCATCCCTCTGACGGCCCGGCCCTGGATACCCAGAAGGAAAGACGTTCTGTTGGAGGTAATGGCCTGACAGCTTTGAATCTTCTTTTTATGCTTTCTCTCTTCGGAATTGTGGTCAGGACTTGTGGGAGGGCTTTCGCAGCGACTGTGAACGCTGTCAGCACGTAGGAGTCTGTCAAATTCATTCGATAGAATCCTGAGTACGGACTCCAACAGTCCCTGTCTATACACCATTTCTACCAGCTGTCGCCCTGTGCAGCCCATGTTTAGACATGGAAGGCGTAGTTGCCTCTGAAGCTCTTCCGTGTCCGATGTGCTGGTTCCTTACCACTATCCTAGCTATCACTTTTTGCGCTCAGAGCGTGTGTGAGATTTATTGCCTTACGGAGGTGCAGGCTTTAGCGTAGCTTATGCCTAAATCTTCTAAATCCTGCAGCTCATGATTGGGACAGTTTTCTTGGTACGGGTCAGGGTGCCCAGCTTTGGCAGCTGTCAAGCTGATGTCGTACGTAGAATCCTATTGCAGGACTTGAAATCTGAGCTTTTCTCCCTAACAGATTATTCAACGATGTTTTCTTATGTAGCTATGTCTCATACCCCTGTTCAGACCTCAGAGATTTGACTGCAGTGTTCCAAGGATCGAATCTTTCCATGGGCCACAGAACAAACTTAAATCTCAACCAATCTTCCTTGCACCGCACGAAGCATGGGGATCCGAAGTGTATTCCTTGGTTCAGGACCTGTCAAGGCATCCGAGACAGTGAGGGGTCGCCTCACATACCTAACCCTGTACAAGTGTTCCCTGTTGTACACGGGGCCGAACACACCAAAGCGTTGCTATGGATTATGGGGATTATCAGGCTTCATTGAGCCTTGTTAGTTTGGGGACTGCATATTGGGGAGGCCCATGGTAGTCCCATGAAATACAATTCCCAGTTCCAGAACCCCTTAGGCGCCTGTGAGCTTCCAGTTCCGGAGCAGGCTCCTGCCTGCACCCACATGAAGGCTGTTCAGGAGTTTGTGGCCATATGGGGTATATGTATCGGGACTATATGAGGGAACATGTTTTGGCATGGTCTTTACTTCTACTAGTGGATGCATAAAGTAGCCCATATGATGCTCATGTTCATTCCTTTAGCCTTTAGCTCATTGCTCCGTTCCCAACGCAGCATGAAGATCCTTCAGAAATTCTGTTCGTGCAGCACCGTGTCTTGTTTGGACTTGCCTTTCTCGTGAGGCCTCAGGAAGGGGTTTCCTGAGGCCTGCGCCAAAAAGTTGTTACGCTTTGTGCATGCAGGTTCCACACACTAAGACCTGGCCCGTCTCAGAAGAAGTAACGAGGAAGTCTTGCTTTCTCTTCCATATCCGACTGGATTGAAAGTTTCTCCAAGCACCTACGATTCTCAAACGGGACTCCCTTATCCTCAGAAATGTATGCCTGAACGTCTAGGGTCTCTTAGGGCACCCTATTTTGAGAGCCCCACATTTCTTCATGGCAGCTCTGGATTTCGGAGTTCAAGTCTGTCTGCAACTGATGAGATCAAGTCTCAACCTGCGCCTGAGACTAGAGGTTCAATTTTCCGGGATTCTCCACCCTAAACCCTAAACGTTTACGGGCATGCGGAATAGGTTTAAGATCTTAGAATTCCCGAGTGGCAGCTGCGTAGGACTTTAGACGTTACAAGGGCTCAGCAAAATGTTGGTATTCAAGCACCCTTGCAAGGATTCCGGCTTGAACTCTCTTGCATCCCCTGCCACTTCTGCCTGAAGCTCTCTACAAGACATTAGGGCATATCCACACAGTATCTGAACCCACACCCCTAGGTTCTAAATTGATTTCTCTTGATGTCTGTATGAAGCATGGAAAAGAAGAACGCTACACGTGCACCTGCTTGCAGACCCTTGGGGGTTTAAGACCTTATACTTTTTGCAATTCCCTCAGTGATGTAAAAGCGCACACAGGTGTTCTTAGGAACACAGGCATGCGTGACATAGCGGTATGGAATTCCAGAGCTTTGCGATAGAACCCCCAAACCATTAACATTTCCAACTGCCGTTCTCTGCTGAGTAAGTCTATCAGCTGAACCATCACTGGCTTTTCAAGGATGCAAATTTAGGACAGCTTCACGATGCATGGGACCCCTTGCATGTTCTCATCCATGCCTCCTTGTCAATGTAATTCCACTCCGGGTTGGAGCCTCAGTCGCCAAGCAGGGAGAATCAGCAAACAGAAAGAGAGAGATGAGCAAGCTAGAAGTTGTTGCCGTCAACGAAGGCAGAAGACCTCCATGACTCACGCTGAGAACGAGAAAGCCTAGGATATGGGAGAGCTCTTCCATGCGAGGCAATGCCAAATCGAGCTTCTTGCTAAAGCTACGTGTGCCAAAGCAAACTTTTGATAAAGCTACTGGCTTCTCAAGAATGTAGCTTTACCATTGCGCGTCTAGCGCGATGTCTCAGAAACCACTATAGTCGCCCTTTTGCAGACCAACGTCAGGGCAGCTTTCAAGATGAGACCAACCAAACAAAGAGGACCCAAACCTGGTTCACTATTGGAAATATATTGAACATTGATATTTCATGTCCTTGGGTTTGAGCATAGCAGATAAGTTGTATCCAACCATGACGAAGAAACAGGGCATATCTTTCGGTGGGGCGCGTGTGGTTCTTGGGAGGAGAGTTAGCGTAAAGCTGTATACAAACGACTGTTCTCCATTTTTCCAAAAACAAGCTCTGCACGTACCAGTCTTGTACTCTCAGGAGGAAGTAGGGAATACGTGATGTCAAGGGGAACTTTAATATAGACCATCATTTCCATATACTATAATCCTCATTTTTTAAGGATCCCAAGAAAGGTACACGTCAAGACGTTGTGACGTTAGGCCCAGACAGCCGGTGAAGACCGCAATGTACTTGCCCATGAGGAGCTGGAAGGACAAACAGATTTGGACCATTTTCTAGAGGGTCATTGTAGGGATGATATTGGGCTTCATAGGACGATTTTAAAAAATGTTTGGGAGATGTATCAAGAATTCTGTCTATGGCTCCTTTGTCATGTAGGTTCTCAAGGTTGTGGGTTCAAAGCATTGCACTTAATGCCGGGGTGACTTGAATCGACATAGCCTCTATCTAGCAAGCATCAGGACTTGGGATTCTTCTCGTGCATGTTTTGAACTAAGAGCAAGATGGTAGAATGCTGACTTCTGTTCGTGAAGGAGATTTAGTACCATAATCGCAAGCCTCAGAGCCTGTGGAAAGGCATCAGCCGTCAAGTGACGCTGTTCTACTATAGCTTTAACGACTCTAGCCGTCTTTTATGATTGAGTTGTAGCGTCTACTTGCAGGAACATCATGCCCAAGGCAAGTACTGCCGGGGCATGAACCCTTATTCTGAGCAGTACACATAGCGTACTTATGACTGGGTAGAGCTCCAGCCTGGTTGCAGCTTTGCCTGGGGAATGAGGAGATACCATAATGTACCCCCTTGGAACTCCTGCTGAAGTCGCGCCTTCTTGTTGTACCCGGCTCCATACAAGGCCTGGCACGTGCAGTGATGCATCTTGAGGTTTTTGCAAAATGGGAGCAACCCTTCAAATCCAAAGGAGTACATCGACCCCGTGGCACGGGTTCCATGAAGGAGTCTAGTTTTGACATATGCGCACGCCAGACAGCACTTTCCCTGGGTCTTTTGAGCACGCGGGAAGTATTGGCCCGGGCCTGTTGCCTCTCTACACATCCAGCATGCGAGGAAACAGGCTTCCCAAAGTTCTTTGTTCAAGAATCTTTCATGAGAGACATCACCTGAAGTCTCCTGCAGCCGCTGGGGGGGAATGTTCTGTTCGGGGTTGTGGAGTGAGTGGCTTCTTGGCTCCGCTCTCGTTGAAGCCCGCTCAACGTCAGCAAACATGAAGAACATATTCCACGGACGTGTTCTAGGGCAGCAACCTTTCACCAGTTTCTTCCCTGGGCTCAGTCTGCCTGGATACGCCGTCATGCACGCAGGGTGCCTTGATCTTCCAAGACACCCTGAACAGAAGGAGAAGATCAGAGTCTGTGTTGGCAGCTGCAGTATCGAAACAGTCGAGCGTGCACGGCTGACTTCCAAAAGGGGCCTCTCATCCTGAGACACCGCCCATATCCTGCCAACCCAACTCGCTGAACCCCCAAGCCCTCCCAAGCCTCCTAGACCCTGAACCCCATACCAAGAACTCCAAGCCCGCTTCGCGCCAATCCAGAAAAAAACCCAGGCCCTCCCTTCCAAGTCCACCAAAATCTGAAGCCCCAAAGCCCCAACACCTCCTAACCTTCTGTTGCCCAACATGCTTTAAACTTAGAGTAAGAGAATAGAATCCCTGTATAATCCCTATATGATATTCCCCCATATTCCCTACTCACCTCCAGTAAGCAAAATTCTTTAAACCAACTATCCGATGAGCCTCGTAGCTGGTCTCCAGGATGTGTCGCTGCATCGGGTCCATACCCTGCGCCTCCATGTTGGACCTTGGGATTGGGGGCTTATGGTTTAGAATAGTTTGCCAGGGTCCCTATATGGTTATTTAGGGATTTTGCGGGGTTTAGGGGTTTAAGGTTTGGGTAGTAATTTGGTTGCCAGTAACATAGGGTTATAGAGGGTCTTTATATGTTGAGGGCTTGCGGTTTAGAATAGTTTGCTTTCAATATAGGGTTATATGGGGTCCCTATATGGTTATTTAGGGATTTTGCGGGGTTTAGTGTTTTAGATTTGGGTGATAAATTGTTAGCTGAAAATAGGGGAATATAGGGTCTCTATATGGTTGTGTAGTGGGTATTTAGGACGGGGCTACATTTTCGGCAAATGGAACATAAAATGCGAACTGGGAGTTTATGGGGGTGTGTAGGGCTTAGAGCTTTCGCAGGGAAGGACAGGATGGAAACGAACATGGAAGCTAATGCAGCGTCTAGGGTTTAGTGGATGAAGGAATGATATTTTGAGGACTTACATAGGGGCCATAGGGGTCATGTGAAGATTATTAGAGGGGATCCACTCCCCCACGCTCCCTTGAGCACCAGTAAGATAAGGGCTCTAGGGATCCATTCCTCCATTTCTAGAGTAACAACCAGCAAGTTTTGGGCTGAGGGAGTTTCAGGGTTGAAGGATTTTGGCTTGGGGGTTGAGGGCATATGAGGTGGGTGTAAGGGAGTTGAAAGGTCTGGGGCTTTCAGGCGAAGGGTTGAAGGCTTTTGAAGGGTGCTTGGCTTTGGATTTGCGGGGTTTTTGGGGTTAGTGTTGAGGCACATGCCGTAGAGTTGAGGTGTAGGGTAGCCCTACTGTTGCAAGGATGGAAAGTGTTAAGCTACAGGGCAGAAAATGCAGCTGCGAGGGAGGGGGAGAACTCTACCAAATGCATCTTGTCATCTTTCTTTCTTTTTAGGGCCTCTTAAGGGCTCAGGCATAGGCCGGACCTGAGTAGGGAATTCTTGCATAAACTCATGACACAGGATCTGGATGGCTTAGCCAGGCACCATAAGGGATTCAAAAATGGAGCCCCCAACAGATGAGCCCAGTACGACATTGGGGAAACTAGGGGATTATTTGAGGGCTCCATTCTTGGATCCAAAGCCCTAAACCTTAAGCGCCATGTCAGCAGGCGATTCCATATTTTCGATCATTTTGGAGGCCTGGGTAGCAGCAGAGTGCTGCGGCGGCAAAAATGAAAAGATAACAACAGGCTAAACTTCTTATAGCCCGAAAGTGCGCAACAATCGCAAGAGTAGAATCTCTAGGAATAGTCCTCCACAAATTTCAAGTCGAGTCCTCCCACACAAATGAAACAGCGAATGTATTGATAACCCATACCTCCAAACCATTCTCGCAATATGTTCTTCCTGATAGGCTCTCCAAATGACTGAACTGTTCAGTGCAAGGTGGGTATATTAGAAAACACCAGTGTCATCTGAACCAATAACTATAGGGGGAAGTATGGTATGACATGGGCATAACTTGACTCTTTTATTGCCAGGGTTCTATGGACCCATCAACTGGGCTGCTGTTAAGGAACTTAGCTTAAGTTACCATATTGGGGAAACCGTATTAATTACTATATATAATATACCCATTATGGTAATTTAGCCTAAGTCCCTTAACAGCAACCCAGTAAAACCCTAAACCCTAAACCCTAAGCCCTAAACCCCTAAACAAAGGTAAACACCTAAAACCCCTAAACTCAGGGCTTGCGCCTATGCCTCTTGAATCCTTTAGCCAGGCCGACATGCCTGAACCTGCCTCAGCCCAGCCACGGGTACGGTAGCACCCACGATAGGCCTGGTACCGGACCCCGGTCTCCATGGGACCCGTACTGGTCCCCTTATAAGGTGATTTCCCTAAACCCCAGCCCCTTTCTCCAGAACCTGAAATGGGCTTTCCAGTTCCTCTGCAGGCCCGAGAGCCCTCCCAGCAGCCTATTCTAGGGGTGTTCGAAAGGTCTCGGGAATTTTCAAGGTTTCCAGGCGCCTCAGCACTCCCAAAGCCAGCTCCAGGGCCTCCAGGAGACCAGAGTCAGACTTCAGGACAAACCCAGTCTTGCCAAGGTTTTCCCACAAGCTTTTTGGAAACCAGAAGCTTGGCTACACGAATGTGTGTTGTTGTTGACTAAGATGGACCTAACTGAGTTTCGGTCCTAAACCCTAATAGGAAAAGGTTTGGGTGCTTTGGCCGCCTGGGACGGCGTGGGGTGGGTGAATGTGTTAGATGGCCCTCCACAGTCAGGCCGAAGCAGCATGTCGCATGGCACGACACGCTCGAAGCGACTCTGTGGCATGACTGTCTCTGTCTCAGCGCTATATCACGGGAAACACTAAGCCCCTATACCCAGAACTCTGAACCCCTAAACCCTAA